>AWOL01S0033324.1:28332-71485 GCA_000715115.1 Nicotiana otophora
ATGTACATAAAACTCTAGACCTGGCAACTCCGAAGGACACAGAGCTTACCGATCAAGCTGAACTCGGGCAACACCTACTGAGGAGGTCTACTCGTCTGTCTGTATGAAGCTGCACGCATGAAATGCAGCATCCCCGACAAAAGGGACATCAGTACGAAATAACGTACCGAGTATGTAAGGCAATATAGTAACTGAAAGATGAAACTGAACTGATAATATAATAACTAAAAGAAATCGGGAGTCAAAGATAATTTGAAGATATGCTTACCTGCTGATACTGACTCACCTATCTCAATATAGTAAGTAAAATAGTCGTCCGGCCTTATAGGGCTCGGTATATATAACTGCTCTGCCGTAGTAGGCTCGCTTATAGGTGCCCGGCTATACTAGGTTCTGTATCTCGGCCAACTGGGCTCATTCATAGGTGCTCGGCCGCAGTAGGCTCGGTATATAATTTACCATCTGATCAGAGGTTGCCCAATAGGGGCCTGCCCATCGATTATAGCTCAATGGTAATGAAAATACTGTAATACTGTATATATAGGCTCTCTGCTCTCTCGACTGGAAGAAGACAATACTCAATTAAATATGAAGTTCCGATAAGGAGAATACTATAATTTATGAGACTAGGATAATGTATATAAATTCGGGAGTATGAACTTCTCTTTATGCCTCGTTATCAAACACATGTAATTACGAGATCATCCCAAAATGAAGGAAGGGCTTAGCCTTAACATACCTGAGCCGATTTTCTTGACAATTCTTCCAACAAACGTCAATAGTGACAACATGTAATGGCGGATCGAAGTAGGGAAAAATCCATATGATATTCTTGAGAAAGATTGCACCGTACTTCCTTAAAATTGCAAAAACTCATGTTACAGCTCCGACCATTGTAAATCACGCATGAAATTTCTCTGAAACGTGATGCTGTCTCTTCTAATCTTGGGGGGGGGGGGGTAAGCAAACATTAGCTTGCATTGCTAAAGTGAATATATTTGTGCAATTCACGTTCAGAAGGCTAAAGAAAATGTTAACCTTATTATGTACTATAATAATGTGACACCTTGCTACACCTTATAAGAGTCACTTAGTGGCTTTGCTAACCACTTCATGGGTTGCCACCTTGGTGGTAAGATCCATCAAGCTTATCCAATTCTAATTAATTATTAATTTATTAATCTCCCACTAACCAATAATTTACCAATTACCCATATATTTAAGAATTATCTCAAATTACTTAAAATACTACTTACTTTTGACACACCTTATACACCTTACTATCATGGTCATGTGGTACCTTGTATGACACTAGTCCATAAATGCCGGGTATTATAGCTCAGACCGTATTTTATCCTAAATTGTCAAACTTCGACGAAACTTATTTTCTTTGATTCGCTTACCCTCTCACCTTCACAAATTTACTTATCACTTGTTTGAAATAGCATAATACTTATAATCTCAAAATAATTTCCTTCCCGAACTTACGTCGATTAGCCTACGATAAAACTTTGACTTACGAAAATGCGGAATGTAACATCGCATTTCCGAGCTTTCATCAATTTACTTATGGCGTACTTTCACGTACGAAAACATGGGGTGTAACATTATTCTCCCATTTGGAACATTCGTCCTCGAATGTTGACTGATGCACTTATCATTATCATAACCTATAGCTCTTGTGAATACTTTAGTACTCTCCTTGCCATCTAGGCAACTGTTCTGTGAATAAATCCAAAGGTCGGGGCATTCCCCCCTTTAGGACTCTTTTTTACACCATGACTTGTGGTCGGAATTCTGCCAATCTCGTAACTATTGCTACCTTCTATCATGCAGCCTGTACCTCTTTTTCCTTGTATGTGCTCCTATACGACTCTTCCCTCCATCTTTTTCCTCCAGTTTTTAGCCAATCTTTAGGCCTCACTTTGTAAACATATACAGAGCTTGACAAGATGTCCCTCTGGACATCTGTAGGTATATTGAATTTTTTCGCTCGGTACTTTGTCGAACTTATGAATATTGCTATATCTTATTTCATAGGCCCGGTTATCTATCCGCATGACTTTACTGCATTTAAGTAGGTCATAATATACCATAACTCTTACCTCAGTTTATCGTTACTGAGGTCTGCTACCAAACTCCAGGTTACGTTGGTTGCTTATCCCATATGTATAAATCTATGTCCTTTAATGCTTCCTCATTACTGTTCATCTTAAGAATGACGACCTAATCTCACCTTATACTTTGTGACTTTTGTCCATCCATTGTTGATTCACCTTAATGTTGATCTATCATTTACCACTGATAACTTGAGCTTTTATGTAATACTGCCGCTAGGGCTCACGTCTCATCGGGGAACATTTGAAATGATTAGACTGATCCACCTGGGGCGATACCATGCTTTCATAACTGTATTTCATAACATCCCAATTTGATTCACCTTACGTGGGTATTTTAATCCTGTACAATTCATGAAATTTTCCTTCTTTTTTTTTCCTTCAAATCATTATTCAATCGAAGGCCCAAACGTCATCCTTCATTTATCACAATTACACCCTCATTCTACTACCAGGGCAACATTCCATCTTTTTCTAAATGCTACTAGTCTTAGACTCCTTTGAGTTCACTTAGGCTATACTGAGCTTTCTATAACTTAGAGAGACCATTAGCTCCCTTGTTTTCATGGGCTTAATCCTGAGGACTTATCCATTCTCCTCACCTTCTCACTCGCCCTTTCTTATCCTTACTCCTGCCTTCCTAAAACCTTGTCGCTTTACCATACTTTAGCTTGCGACCTACACATATCTATTTATACTACTCGCAACCTTCCTTCAACTTGCTTGCACCATAGATTTCTATGGACATACGCCTAAGTCGAAAAGCACCATACAAACCTATTGAAAACATCAAAACACAATTCCAAGGTAATGTACATGAAAGTCAAACCTCGTTCAACTCTTACAACTTAAACTTCCATAAATGGCACTAAATATTCCAAATTACACCCGAACCTTTCAGAAGCTAAACAAGTAATCCGCAAGTCATAAAATAATAAATACACATACAAGAAACCTAATATAGGGGAATGGGACTCTAATACATAAAAGGACGACCTGATCGTTAAAAAAGGTTTGCTTCAACCAATTCTGGATTTAACGACTTCTCTACTCATAGAACAAACCAATACTAAGGTAAAATATACATAATTCTTGTAAACGCAAGGTATTTTATTTACATTAAGAGAAATAAAATTGAAGATATATGTTATATTTATTTTATATAGTTCAAATCGGGAAAGAATTAATACAAGAAAAAATCTTATTGCGTGTATACTTAGCTTATCTTAGACACATATTGGAATTCCATACAACTCATATGATCTTGATATCACTTCTGATTTTTCTCCCCATTCATTAGCCACGGTAGGTGCCACCTTCTTATGGAGTGCATACAATGTTGTTGTGAGACTGTTGTTACATGACCATTTCCTCTTTAGGTCACTGTGCTTAGGTTGAAGCCTTCTTCCTTATTTCCTCAGCTAGTCTTTCATTGTAGTACTTAGGGAGGACCCTCTGATTCTTGCAAGGCTGCGAGCTTATTACATTATTTATCCGGCGGAATTTTTGATGTTCTTTCTTACTTATAATTATCCTTACTTACTTACCTTCATGCCCTTGTTCTCGTAGAGTTGCTTCTGAGCTGATATTTTTATTGTCTTCCTAGTGGCACTCTCTTTTTCCTCCGTAAAACTCATACGGTACCTTTAACTACCCCAACTCCTATCTTAATATTTCTCAAGGTTATGATGTCATGTCTGCGAGACTGAATTCACTATATTGGGTTTTACTATGTTTATCTTACACGATCTGCTGATTCGTCTGTAACCACCTGTCTAGCCATAACTAGGCTCTTCCTGAGTCAACTGCTAACTACTCTTTGGCCCATTTTCATATCAATATTCCACATAATCTTTCTTGGGTTATTCCTTTTCTCTTAACTCACCTCTCGCACTGGCTCCTTATTTATCAAAAATATCCCGATCCGGAACCCTTACTTCCTCTCCTTGACATCGTGCTTGCATATTGTTCTAGTGTCATAGCATATCCGTAGGATTTGAATAAGTGCAATCTCATTCCTTTTTTTATTTTTTACCGCATTCTTCGTTTACCATTCCATAATTACTAGAATCGCTTAATTCCGACTTAATGTCACATCACTCCATATTCCCCCTTTTAGGGGAGTACTAAGATTTAGTGCTATGATGATCTACATATAGATGTTTTACCTCTTCATCTTTGGCATCTTTTCATATCATCGATGACCCTTACTTGCCTTGCGGTAATCTTTCTATATCAAGGATAATAAAACCTTACTCGCGAGGGTGACACTTAGTGTAACTGGCACATACAGTCCCTTAAGTTTAACTTTGCTCACATTGCTGGCTTTAGGAAAGCGTTTCCCTGAATGACCATTCTCTGAATTTCTTATGAATCTTCTTCTGTTGTCCATTCTATTATCGTCGGAAAAAAATATGAAATTCTCATGATACCGACTATTATCAAATCACTCAGTCCCTAATTCATGTTTAGTTTATCTTGTTCATCAGTCCATACTGATTTCTATTATTCTGGGGTCTAACTTTTCCTTCTGGTAGTTGTGTTGGAGTCACGAACTTATTTCTCAAAATGAGGATATGACTTTATGGCCTATACTCTTTTGTTGTCTTAAGGCCTGTCACATCTCGTCTTTTCCTTCACTTGACCATAGACTCTGTAATACTGTCATCTTTTTGATCTACCGTTGTTATCCATGTATCATATATTACTTATAATGCTTTATTGACTCTCTTCTTATTTCCCGCTAACATTTATGTCTATCACTTTATTCTGAAAACTTCAACAAGACATTCTTTTGCTTTTAGCTCCCCTTTGCTCCGTCCATTGGCTCTTCGGGTTGCTCAATGTTCTCGCTCTACTAGGGACGGGAGCCACACTAAGGTAATATTTATCCCTTCCAGGCTTTCAGTGCCTATCTTCTGAATTCTTGATGATGCTAGTATTCACATCTAATTGTAATATTCTAGAGTGCACCTCCTGGGTGTCTCACAAGGAGATCTATTAGCACGTTTGTAATATCCTTCTAAAATGTCAACTAACGCAAACAATCCATCCACCATTTTGGGTCACTCTAACCCCAGCCGGATTCTGATATCCCGTCCTTTTCTTAACTACACCTGTTAGCCCCCATAGGGCATAACTGAGATGGGTGTGGCCAATTATACATAATTCTGTTACTGTTGAAGGTAATTCACAATGCTTATATTTTTCTGCCTTAGTAGAAAATACCGATAGTCTTCATTAACTGGTACCTCGTACCCTTCTCATCTTGCTCCTTTTACTTGTTGAAGCTTGTATCTACCTTCTGAATCTCTCATTGCCTGTCACCATAGGGGTGGATAGATATTCTTTCCTTAAGGTTCTTTATCGAGAAGCTTACACGTCTTAGCACACACATGATCTACTGAAGACCTTACATTTACTCATCATAAGCATCATGCAAAATCGAGTACCTTTGACTCAACTCTCCCACAGCAATATGCAATCTCTTACCAACTGTCTTTTGGTTGTAAGTACCATCTTATTACGAGTAACATAGAGTTTAGGAGTTTGAATTCTTAAAACTGAGCTCTACCACACGATCTAGAGTCAGAAGAAAGAGTGACAGTCCTAAATGCCCTGTAGCCTCTTGCTTGTAAGTGGTGCATGGCACACCCATAAATAAGACTCTACTAGACACGGCTTGTAGACTCCCTAGGACAGAACTGCTCCGATACCACTTCTATCACTCCCCGAACCTAGGGGGCAAGATCGGCACCCGGTGCCTTACCTATCCTTGCGTACCAACTTTAAGGGACTCTGAACATATAATGTCATACTTTGGCCATGGGCCATATTGCAAGGAAATTTGCTAACGCTGACTAAACATCAATATAAAGCTGGGATGACAAGGCCGTCATAACTACTACAGCTGGCAAACCAACAAAATATACATACAAGGCTTACAAGCCCAATATACTGCACTAACTGACATGATATGCCTACAAGCCTCCACTGATGGATGTACTGTGATCAGAGCAGGGCCCCAACCTATCCATAACATATATATATATATACACACACACACACACACATAAAATGTACATAAAACTCTAGACCTGATAACTCCGAAGGACGCAGAGCTTACCGATCAAGCTGAACTCGGGCAACACCTACTGAGGAGGTCTACTTGTCTGTCTGTCTGAACCTGCATGCATGAAATGTAGTGTCCCACCAAAAGGAACGTCAGTACGAAATAACGTACCGAGTATGTAAGGCAACAGAATAACTAAAAGATGAAACTGAACTGATATTATAATAACTGAAAGTAAGTGGGAGTCAAAGATAATTTAAAGATATGCTTACCTACTGATATTGACTCACCTCTCTCAATATAGTAAGTAAAATAGTTGTCCGGCCTTATAGAGCTTAGTGTATATAATTGCTCTGCCGTAGTAGGCTCGCTCATAGGTGCTCGGCCATACTAGGCTCTGTATCTCGGCCTTATAAGTCTCGGTATATATAATTGCTCTACCGTAGTAGGCTCGCTCATAGGCACTCGGCCATACTAGGCTCTGTATCTCGGCCTTATAGGTCTCGGTATATATAATTGCTTTGCCGTAGTAGGCTCGCTCATAGGCACTCGACCATATTAGGCTCTGTATCTCGGCCAACTGGGCTCACTCATAGGTGCTCGGCCACAGTAGGCTCGGTATATAATTTATCATCTGATCAGAGGTTGCCCAATAGGGGCCTGCCCATCGATTATTGCTTGATGGTAATGAAAATACTGTAATACTGAATATATAGTCTCTCCGCTCTCTCGAATGGAAGAAGACAATACTCAATTAAATATAAAGTCCCGATAAAGAGAATACTATAATTTATGAGACTAGGATAATGTATATAAATTCGGGAGTATGAACTTCTCTTTATGCCTCGTTATCAAACACATGTAATTATGAGATCATGCCAAAATGAAGGAAGAGTTCAGCCTTAACATACCTGAGCCGATTTTCTTGACAATCCTTCCAACACACATCAATAGCGACAATATGTAACGGCGGATCGAAGTAGGGGAAAATCCATATGATATTCTTGAGAAAGATTGCACTGTACTTCCTTAGAATCGCAAAATCTCACGTTATAGCTCCGACCATTGTAAATCACGTATGAAATTTCTCTGAAACGTGATGTTGTCTCTTCTAATCTTAGGGGATGGGGGGTAAGCAAATATTAGCTTGCATTGCTAAAGTGAATATATTTGTGCAATTCACGTTCAGAAGGCTAAAGAAAATGTTAACCTTATTATGTACTCTAATAATATGACACCTTGCTACACCATATATGAGTCACTTAGTGGCTTTGCTAACCACTTCATGGGCTGCCACGTTCGTGGTAAGATCCATCAAGCTTATCCAATTCTAATTAATTGTTAATTTATTAATCTCCCACTAACCAATAATTAATCAATTATCTCAAATTACTTAAAATACTACTTACTTGTAACACACCTTATACACCTTACTATCATGGTTATGTGATACCTTGTATGGCACTAGTATTATATCTCGGACCGTATTTTACCCAAAATTGCCAAACTTCGACGAAACATATTTTCTTTGATTCGCTTACCCTCTCACCTTCACGAATTTACTTATCATTTATTTGAAATAATATAATACTTATAATCTCAAAATAATTTCCTTCCCAAACTTATGTCGATTAGCCTACGACGAAACTTTAACGTACGAAAATACAGAATGTAACATCTCATTTCCGAGCTTTCATCAATTTACTTATGGCGTACTTTCACGTACAAAAATATGGGGTGTAACAGTGATCGAACCTCATAGGTCTCGGGAATCGTGCCTCTTTGATATCTCTCATGGCCGAAACTAACTACATCACACTGACGTTGAAACTATACTATGATAACTTTGGATAAGAAGAACCTCGCGGTCCCGAGATTTCTCCATCCTGCAGCGATCTGTTGTTCCACCCATGATTAGTCCTCCTGTCAACGGTGAACTTGTCCGATGTCTGGAAGCTCCTGTCACGACCTTTCGTCCGCTCGTAGGGCAGAAATCAGTCCCTTGAGGTCCGCCTATTCGAGTCAATACCATCTTTCATTTTTTCCCTATTCTTCTTTGGTCCTTTGGTCGATGACGCAAAGCTGATCTGATCATCTCCAATCCTTATTTTTGACTCGTACCGGTTGTGAATATCTGCCTAAGTTGTTGCTTGAAACTCGAGCAGGCTTTCCTTCAGCTTCTGGGAAGCATCTGAACTTCTCAGGTTTAAACCCTTAGTGAACGCTTCAGCTGCCCATTCATCCGGGATAGCTAGTTGCAACATCCTTTCCTTCTGGAACCGGCTAACGAACCTTCGTAATAACTCAGATTCTCCCTGCGCGATCCTGAATATGTCGGCCTTTCGAGCTTATACCTTCCTGGCGCTGGCATGGGCCTTGATGAACGAATCCTCGAGCATTTCGAAAGAATCTATGGAATGCTCACGCAATAATGAGTATCATGTCAAGGCTCCCCTCGTGAGAGTCTCACCAAATTTCTTCAATAACACGGACTCGATTTCATGAGGATCCGGATCATTTTCTTTCACCACTGTTGTGTAGGTGATGATGTGTTCCTGTGGATCTGAGGTTCCATTGTATTTTGGAACTTCAGACACTCTGAATCGCTTCGGGATTAATTCAGGGGCTACACTCATTTTGTACGGTAATTGGATGTACTTCTTCGAGCTCGGGCCTTTCAATACCGAGGGTGCTCTTGGGATTTGGTCTATGCGAGCATTTACTTCATTCATGAACCGCAAGAGTTCCTCCTTTAACGGATCGTTATCGATGTTAAGGCTAGATCTACTCCCCCCGCCCTGTCGGAGCCAACTTAGCCCCTGGGAGTGTTGTTGTCGACTCTCTGCGTCGTTTGGTTCGTTGGAACAATGGGAGGAACTGGATCTCATCTGTTTGCATTATTTGAAGCGCATGATAGCGCCTGTTTTAACTCCGTCATAACCTGATCCTGCCGCGTGAGGTGGCCTAGAATGATTGCTTGTTGCTCTTGCAGGATACTCGCCGCGTCTGCTACGTGCCCATGGTTAGCGTCATCTGGAGTCGCCTCCTGTACTTGTCTGGGGTACCGCCCATCATACACCGGCGTGGCATCTTCCCCCTCATTGCGAGTGTCGCTGATTGAGTCCTCAAAATGGGAGTGTTCCCCTTGAACCTCCGGATTGCGAGTGTTATTAACGGTATTGATTGCCATTTTTTGGTATTTTTTGCTAAAATAGAAAATGATCAAAGCTTGTGAATGGAGAAAAATCAAGGACCAATTTTAATCGCACGGCTACCTAAGCCCCATAGTGGGTGCCAAACGGTTTGCCTGTAAAATGGTACAATTGAATTTGTTCGTAGTTTCTAGACAGATGAATCAATTTAATCCCAAAAGATAATAAATTAATCAATTTTCGTACAAGGTACTTAGCTCAAATGTAGACAAAACGATAGATTTGGAGAGCCCAGGAACAGAGTTTTCGGGCACGATGATGATAAGAACAACAAGCTAGAGAGAGAAATAGTATCAAGATGTTGTATTAGAATATGCTCTTTGATCTCCAGAAAATTGTGTCTTACAATAATAGTTGAGCCTATTATTTATAGCTCAGTGGGCATAATGGTCGGGCCCATCACTAATGACAATTATTGAAGTGCGATAATAGAAACCTAACGGTAAACATAAATGTCCAAATTCCTGTAATGGGTCGTTATTCTTTAATGTCGTAGAATATTCTTCATTAAAAGCTACCAGGTGCAACATGCTTAATGCCTTTATGGACTTGCCTTTCTTGGTAACACACAAGGTAGATGTGCCCGATTTTCTGTCCTCCCAGCTTTAATTCCACGTGTCCCTTCTTTGACAGCCACGTATCGTTACATATTTTACCCAATACACCGGTCATAGACGCTAACAAGAAAATATGGTCACTACAACTTAGTTTTTGTTAGATATATTGCTTGGAGTTTTCCATGATTTTGTAAAAGGGAATCAAATAAAAAGATACTTTCTCTCCCTACTTTATATAACCTTCTTTTTACCATTGTAAGAAAGATACGTTTTTATATTTAGTACTCCCTCCATTTTAGTTTATATGTACCTATTTGTTTTTTGGTCCGTTCAAAAAAAAATGACCCATTTCTAAATTTGGAAATAATTTAGCTTAAACTTACAATTTTAACATTAATGAGAAGCTTTTATAACCACACAAATACTCCGGGCCCCTTTTTGACTTGTTTAGGACTACAAATTTCACAAGTCTTCATTTTTTTTAAACTTCGTGCCCAGTCAAACAAGATCGCATAAATTGAAACGGAGAGAGTAACACTTTAACAACAACAACAACAACAACAACCCAGTATAATTCCACTAGTGGGGTATGGGGAGAGTAATGTGTATGCAGACCTTACCCTTACCATGAGCTAAAGGGGCTGTTTTCAATAGACCCTCGACATCCTTCACTCTAAGAACTCCCCACCTTGCTTTTGGGGTGACTCGAATTCACAACCTCTTGGTTGGAAGTAGAGAGAGTAACACTTTAACTTTATAAAATAATACGTTTTTATGAAATGAAACGGAAAGACAATAAACCTATGCTAGTGAGACGCGGCGGCCTGGTGTCGACAGATAGAAAGTCTATCTGTGACCTCAAAACCTGGTAATCTCTAACATGGTTCTTGATGTATAAATGGATATATATGATCAATTTGATTGACCCTTTGACAACAGAAAGATTGTCCTTTGGACTGCCTAATCATTTCTCCAAGGGACAATCTCCCCTTCTATTGATATCATGATCTTAGTAAGTATTCTGTTTCCTTGATTCCCTCTAGCTCCTATCTATTTTATTGCATTTCTCATTTGTTTAAACTAGCTACTACTATATAGCCACCAACTTTGTTGTTTCTTCATCTAATTCTCGATCTCTTTAAATGTTGTATCTGGTCATTCCGTGATTCCCAATTCACAATATCATAGCTACGTGATAGTGCATCACTATTTTCATATCCTTTTACTATGTTGACATTGCAGCGACGGAGCCACATATATTCAAAGGGTGTTACTGTGTAGCGAAATAAAAAATTATTTTTATGTAAATATCCTTCTTTATATTTTGGCCCCTTGGTAAAAATTATAGCTTCGCCATTGGTTGGATGTAAGGTATATAAGATTTGCAAAGCTAAATAAAATTTAAGTTAATTCATCAAAGACTAGCATTTTCATAAGGATGCTAAGTGAGTATTCAAAGGGAAGAAGATAAAAACATTTTGATTGCGTATATGTTTTGGAGGTAAAAGACGAGTATTTATATTATCTTAAATTTTTGTTAAGACATAACATTTGCTGAATAGGTATTTAATCATCTTTCAGAGTCAAATTGAGAAGTAAACAAAGAACATGCACTTCTTGTACGTTGTCTTTTACTTTGCTAACTCTTAATAAGGAGCACTTTCTCTTTACTAGGCCTTAAACTCCCCGAATTCGGATTAGTCGGACGTATGAGACACTGGGTGGGAGATCCGAGATCCAAAAAAAGAAATTTGCTAACTCCTTTGGAGAAAACTAAGGGGCCCGAGACATTAACTTGTATTGTTAGTTTTATGTTCTCTTTTCCTTTATTCAAATTCAAGCTCATGATAAAGAAACCCTAAGATCTTGAAGAGGAAAACTAGGTAAAAACTACTAAAATTATTGAATTAGTGTTAGATGTTATGAATTGGAAAAAACCTCTAGTACGTGGAAACATTTGTGTTATGTGGCTGGAAAAGTTTCTATCACGTTTTGCGCTTTGCTGTATCCTTGCAGTTTACGTGCATAAAGGATCTTTCCAAGTTGCAGGGACAAATATGACGTGCATAGAAAAACGTCCTTTAGAGTGAGTATCGACGTGGCACAAAGATCCAAGTCCCAACATTAGATTAAACAAATAGGAGTAGTAGCTTAGAAAATATTTGCTTTGTTTTACTTTAAGTGACATTTTTTGTTTTTTAGTTAGCCAAAAAAGAAAATCTTTTATATTAAGAAATAATTTAACTTAAAATTTTTTCTCTTTATCCTTAATAAATAATTGCTAGTCACATAAATATTTATAATTTATTTTAAATTATAAATATTAAAAATCTTTATTTCTTTCTCAAGTTTTGTATCCTATCAAATACCTTTACCACAAATTGGGACGGAAAGAGTAACTTGTTTTATTCTGCATATTTATGGTGGTACTAGATTAAGATTCTTATCATTAGGGTGTTCAAACCGAACCAAAAAATCGCACAAAATCGAAAAGTCAATCCAAACCGATTAAAATATCCGACTAGGTTTAGTTTGGTATTGAGTAAAAAAATCTAAATCAAACCGACATATAAATATAATTTTTTATATATACTTTTAAGACTTTATATAGAATTTTCTTCAAAA
This sequence comes from Nicotiana otophora, assembly GCA_000715115.1. Taxonomy (NCBI): domain Eukaryota; kingdom Viridiplantae; phylum Streptophyta; class Magnoliopsida; order Solanales; family Solanaceae; genus Nicotiana; species Nicotiana otophora. The sequence goes on from AWOL01S0033324.1 coordinate 40,916, forward strand.
AATATCTAAAAATATTTGGGATCCTCTCATAGGATGTAATATTCAATAGAACTATGAAGTGCATCTATTTTTATTTAATTTAAATAATAGGTTGTTTCATCACTTTCTTATCAAGTATTATTGAAATGCGTCAATCTCTTTGTTCTTTCATATTCATATGTCAAGATCTGTTAAATTTTTCTATCTTTTTCGAATTTGGAATGGTATTTTTAATAACTTAAAATTAAATAGAACAACATATCATTATTTAGGTATCATATTGATTTTTTTATTTAATTATTAAATTTGGTTAACCTTGAAAGTTTACATCAACAAAAAATTATTGTTAGACGACTAAAAAAATAATTATCATATGTTAATAAAAAAAATTCCCATAAAAATATTTTAATAGATCATGTATTTGTTAGTTTTTTTATTTCTACTAAATATATATTCACTTATCAAAATTTTATCTATAACTTTAATAAAGTAAGATTCAAATAATATTCATGTAACAAAAACCCAAAAAACATGACAAAACCGAACCAATCCAAACCGATATAGTTGGGTTAGTTTAATTTTGATAAAAATCGAACCAACCTGATCCATGTAAACCCTACATATCATCATCCAATCTCCCCGTACGTGGAGTTGGTCTGACAACTTGGAGCGCATCTAATTAATATTTTCATTATAATAGTATGTTCAAGTTAGTTTACGTGCATTTGATAGCTCTACCTATTAAAACTTAAGCGTATAATAACTTTTATTTATACTCATTTTTCCATGATTGCTATTCTAACGTCTGATCTTGTTAGAGATTCTGAGTTTGCGGATCTTCCAAGTGCTAGTTATGGCGGGATTCGAATATTGCCAATTAAATCATAGCGACAAAGATGAGGGAGAAAGGGAATTATCGTTTGGTAATCACTGCGGCGGCATTAGTACCGGTGGTGAAAGATAGCAGCGGTTGTTGTGTATTATTGGCGATCATTTTCAGATTTATTTGTTTATTTCAACGAATCATTCGCACAATTCACACCACGTACCATCACCAGAAATTTAAGAAAATAATCCAATAAAGGTATAAAAGGAGAATTTAAGGACAAGTCTTCTTTACCAACTTGCAATCATCGACTCATCGCGACATCACCTCACTACTTTAGTATTTAAGCATTGAATACGTTCGTTTAATTAGGGATAATGTGAGATTAAGAAGAACACCTATATAGTATAAAATGATATGGATCTGAATAGAGTGGAATGAGTATTCTTCTAGCTGGCATACTTAGGCCGGCATAGTTGATAGATTGAGTGTTATATATGTTGTCCGAATTGTGCTAAAATATGTAGCACAGGGGCGTAACTATAGTTCTGTTTACTAGGTCTGTGGAATTCAGTAGCTTTAGTCCATAACTATATGTGTATCTTTAATCAATTTAATGTATACTTCCTCAGTTCACTTTTACTTGTCTACTATTTCAAAAATAGATTTTCATTTTTACTTGTCCACTTTCGCATATCAAGAGAAAAATAATTTATTTTTTCTGTTTTACCCTTAGCATTAATTACTCATTCTAAATCATTTTCCAAATTCATTAAGACTATACAACAATTAATATGGGTATCATGGTAAATTATGTAATTTATTTATTATTTCTTAAGGGGTGTACAAAATCAATAGTGAACAAGTAAAAGTGAACGAAGGGAGTATATGAATAATTTATGGAGAACCTAGTAAATTATTTTTCTAGAATTCAGAACCAATAAACTTAAAATTTTCTCCAACCGCTGACTTAATGCGTATACCTACTGGCGTCAAATGCTACTACCATAGTATTCCCTACACCCAAAGAAAAAGAAAAAGAAAAAAAAACAGAAAGCCATCTTGCAAATATTGATAGCTATCTCCACGTGCATTACTAACATTCACATGTGGAAGAGCAAATCGGTATATAAATTGCATTAATTTATGGTTAGTGAGTAGGTTGTATAGCTAGTCATTTTCGCATATCCACAATTTGCTGTTGAATGTTATCACAAATCCTGTTTGTTTGTTCATCACATTCATTGGACTAAAGTATGTCTCTCAAATGGTGGAACCAACACTTTCAATAAGTGAATTCAAAATATAAAAAAGTAAATACACGAAGAATTCACGAAGATTTAACATAATACATATAGAAAATATTTGCCTAGCTATGTTGTTGATATTTTATACTTCAATACCATACCGGAGGGGGGGGGGGAGATAATTTGTGTGGTGCCTAATTTTCGCGTGCACTGAATTATCGAAGGACCTGGTTTTTCTATGCGTTCCTTACACTACAGTTGCGGAATAAATCATGCAGAAAGTAAAGAACACAAGAATTTTTACGTGAACAATACCCGACTCAAAAGGTAAAAAAATCACGACCTACTACCCAGTAGGATTTTCCCCAAACACTTCACTACAACTCTGAGCCAATAACAAAGTTTACAAACTCTTGAAAATCTAAGGATTACCTCTAACCCTTGTAGCAACCAGCCACAGGCTGTTGCGACTACTTCAAGTTAACTTTAACTTGAACAATATAACTAGAGTTTACAACCTCTTGCAAACCTAAGGATTAACTCTAACCCTTATAGCAACATGCCACAGGCTGTTGTGACTACTTCAAGTTAACTCTAACTTGAAAGATACAACTCAGGTACCTAATACAATTTGCTTCTTAGAAAGCTGAAAGGTACAACTCAAAACGCCTACTACACTTTGAACCAGAAGAAAGAAACATAAAACTCTTTATGGAGCTGGTTCTTCAATCTGGTTCGTGTAGCTTCAAGATCGCACTCTTAAATCTCACGGGAATTGCTCACAAAATGCCTTGCTATTTTGCTCTCAATTCATGCTTAACTTAAGTATGTGTGCATCACCCGTAAAAGAGAACAAAACTGATATTTATAGAGTTAGTAGAATAAGGATTAACTAGAAGTCTAATGCTTTACTCTTCCTTGGTGGAAGAGTTCTAGTTATCTTCAACTTCTAACTCTTTCCTTATCTTGGATAGAGTTCTCTTCAAGTAAGGTTGCTTGATTCTGCCCGTAAATTGTGTGCACTGTCTATGGACCTGGTTCATGCATGTGTTACTTTGTCAATCATCAAAACCAAAACCGCTCAAGTCAACAAATTCTCCCTTTTTGATGATGACAAACTGAATTCTTTTCATAAGCGTGGAACCTGTTTCAGCTCAGCTCAACATCAACGAAATGTTAGAACACTTTTCATTTAAAGTCACAAAACATCAAGGACCAGGTTTATTAGGTTATAAACATCACAGTCCAAAGCAAAAGTACACCTTATCTTCCCACTTTGGCATAATCAAAAAGATGTACAATTAAGGTAAGTAACCAGATTTTAACAGATTTCACCCATGGCCACTGGGGCTACTTCAAATGCAATCATGGATTCAATTTTCTCTTTTTCAATCTAAGGATATTAGCCATCTAAGAAATATCAACAAACAATTAGAGCAAAAGCAGTGAATTTTATTGATTGATAAGATCCTACCACAAGGCATAAGAAGAAATAAAAACATAGAACCATGAGCAAAAAATAAAAAATATCCCACTTGGGTTACTGGTTACAAACTAGGCTTATGAAGGGTTTAAAACTAGGAAGGACCAGGTTCTTGGTTCTTGGCTTGAAGCAGTTTCAACATATCTTGAAGAATACTATTATTATTCTCCTTTTACTTTGCAAGCTAACACTTGAGAGAGTCTCTATCAGCCTCTACTTCAGCCAATTGTTTCTTTAGCCTTTCAATCTCAGCATCCTTAGCCATTTTCTTCCACTATTTGAGCCTCTTTGCTCCTTTTGGCAGACCTAGTTCTTTTAGACACAATTGAGCCCTCAGTATCAACCTCTGTTTCTCGATAAGTTTTTTGAGAAGTCTTTCTCTTTTTGGAACTAGGTGTGGGTACTTCCACATCCTCATATATATCTTCAAGAACCAGGTTCATCTCCTCAATCTGGACTACTCTACTTGGCTTACCAGCTTTGTTTTTTCAAGCGACTTTCTTGGCATTCTCATCTAAGGCCCTTTGTACATTGGCCTCACTCTGCTTCTTCTGGCTCCTTGTAGTTCTTCCTCTTATGGGAGGAGTTGCTGCAGGGATAGAAGGAGCACTCTTTCTCTTAGTTCCACCCATGCCCTTTTCCTGCAGTCTTTCAAACTTTGTTCTTGTTCTTTTGATTGTAACTATCTGACACCTTTTGCAGCAGATCAAGACTCTTGTATATTTTATCAAGAGAAGTAACTGGTTTATGAACCCTTTTCCTTTACCTAACCAGCCCATCTGTTGCACTTCTATCACCAGAACCATCACCTATCTCCTGTGATTCTATCCCCATACTTTCATTCATAGTCTCCTCATTATCACTAATCTCTTCACTTAATACAATCATTGCTCCAGCTTCTTCAGTCAAACCAACAAGAGTGGGTGAAGGAGATCCAATCACTCTTTCTTCTCCCTTTCCCCTCACATCTACTTCAACATCCTCACTCTTATTTTTTCATTTTTACCACCAATGTTTCCAGACCCACCAGTTTCTACACCAGTAATCATACCAACCAACATAAACCTATTTTCATGATTCTCAGCAATTATAGAAGCAACATCAGAAATTTTTAACCCAGAAGTTACCTGCTTACTTCCCCCTCAGTCGCAGACTTGAAGAAATCATCAAACTTTTAGGGTTTTTCTGCTTGACTGGCTTGCAGCATCTCACTCAAATTCTTAGCTTGTTCTCTACTGGCCATTGTGTTGCATGCAATCATTTTGATATGCTTTTTCTTGGGGGTTTGGATGGTTGAAAGTGTGGGTGAAGGTTCTTTAGGTGGTGAGGAAGGATTTTCTGAGTTTTTGGGATTCTCATAGGTGTTTTCCATTTGATCAGTTCAGAAACTTGAGAGAAATACAGAGAGTTTTGAGGTTTTGATCTTTCAAACAAATTGGGATAAGATGGTAAGGTCAGATCAGTTTGAAGAGGTAAAGGTTGAGTGTATAACGACACCTTTTTGAAGTCTAGAAGTTTAATCAAATTGGAAGTTTCAGTTAAAAGACGTTCGACTCTTCCCCAAATATTTCGGCAATTATGGCACGTGGGACTATTGATGAAACCAGTTCGTTTGTAACTAATTGGTTAAAAAAATAGTTTGGGATAAAGTAGGACTCTTTTCAGTTCATGATCTATATGTAGTTATTTCAAATTATGCGAAGTGTAGAATACATACCTTATAAGCTCGATAAACCAGGTTCTTCACTGAAAGTTTTCTTGTGTAAGATTGATTTTTTCAAGAAAATAAGGATAATATCATTAGACATAAGTGAGACATTTTAGCACATGTCACAAGAGTATACTAATAAAAGCATGGGACTTAGCAATATCTAATACTAATTATTCACAAAATTCACAAATTATCTAACCAATCATTGAGTTAGAACCAGTTTCTTTTAGGTGATCTTAATCATCCCTAATTCTAACCTGTTCCTTTCAAAGTGACCCCTACTCAAATCGTTTGTGAAGATGTCAGCAATTCCCTTATCAGTAGCACAAAATTCCACAGTGATCAACACCACTCAAAATTATCCCTTTGAAAACGATGCCCAACATCTATGTGCTTAGTTCTTTTGTGATGGACTGGGTTCTAATCATACTAATTTCACTAGTGTTAACACAAAAGATGGGGATACAACTCAGCTTCAACAGTAGACAAAGTCATAGAGTTTTGCTTTTTGGTGGCCCAAGATACAAGACATGAGCCAAGAAAGTGTGCCATACCTGAAGTGCTCTTTCTATCCACAAGAAAACCTGCATAATCAGCATCAGCATATCCCACTAAATCAAAATTACTACCTTTTGGATAGCATAGGCAAAGATCAGTGGTGCCTTTTAGGTATCTCAAGATCCTCTTGACAACCTTCAAGTGAGTCTCCTTTAGATTTACCTGAAATCTAGTACAAAAGCCTACACTAAAATAATGTCAGGTCTACTAGCAGTGAGATATAACAAAGAGCTAATCATTCCCCTATATATCTCTTGATCAACAGATGAACCCGGTTCATCCAAATCCAATTTCGTGGATATTGTAAAAGGAGTGTCAATCTCTTTGGATGTTCCTTCCTGGTTTTGTTACTGAGGAATCATGGACAGGTTCCCTCGAGGTTTGAGGATCAGTTCCTCTCTAGTAAGTTCCCCCTGTCAGGTTGCCCTGGGTGGAAGGACCTGTTCCATCACTTGTTCCTTCCTGTGATGCAACTTCATCATTTGAGTTTCTTGTCAGTCCAATCTCTTCATCATCTTGTTCCTGCCTCCCAGAAAGAATGTTAGTTTTAAAAACAACATGCACACTTTCTTTTACATACATATTTCTTTTGTTATATATCTTATAAGCTTTACTATGTGAAGAATATCCCAAGAATACTCTCTTATCACTTCTGGGATCAAACTTACCTAGGAAGCCTTTTCCATTATTGTGCACAAAACCACTTGCATCTAAATGCCCTAAAATGGGATATATTTAGTTTTCTCCCTTTAAGTAACTCATAGGGAGTCTTCTCAACATGAGGTCTAGTCATGCACCTATTTATGATGTAGCATCCAATGTTCACAACTTCTTCCCAGAAGCTATGGGGTAATTTACTAGCAAGTAGCATAGTCCTAGCCATTTCCTCCAATGTCCTATTCTTTCTTTCAACTACTCCATTTTGTTGTGGAGTCCTAGGAGCAGAAAAATTATGATCTATGCCATGCTTATCATAAATTTCAGCAAATTTAGCATTTTCAAATTTAGTACCATGATCAGACCTAATTGATGCAATTTGATTACCTAGTTGTTTTTGAGTTTTTCTAACAAATGAAATGAACATGTCAAATGCTTCATCTTTAGATGTTAAAAATACTGTCCATGTAAACCTAGAGTAATCATCAACAAGCACCATAACATATCTCTTACCACCTCTGCTCAATGTTCTCATTGATCCACAAATATCCATATGGATCAGTTCCATCGTCCTGGTAGTACTTACCATTTTCTTGCTTTTAAAAGAGGATCTTAGAAGCTTCCCCCTTGCACAGCCTCACAAATTTTATCTTCCTTGAACTTAATGTTAGGCAGCCCTATCACCAACTCCTTGGAGACTAGTTTGTTAAGTTGGCTTAGACTGGCATGTCCAAGTCTCTTGTGCCAAAGGAGGGGATCATTATCCAACACACTTAAGCAAGTGAGTTAATTATCTGAAAGTGTGGACAGATCCACAATATATATGTTGTTCACTCTTTTTCCCTGCAAAACTATCTTGTCAGTGGTAAGATTAATCACAAAGCATTTTGTAGAGGTGAAGGCTACCATGTTACCCCAATCATACAATTGTGATATACTTATTAGATTGTACTTCAGTCTATCTATCAAGTAGATATTCTCAATAGAGTGAGAATCAGTCTTACCTACCTTTCCAACAATGATCTCACCTTTCTTTCCATTTCCAAAGAAGACATTACCCCATTTAAGGTCCTCAAGTGAAAGGAACTGGTTCTTGCTTCCTGTCATATGCTTTGAGCAGCCACTATTCATGTACCATATTTGGTTGCTCCCCTTCACTTGGACCCGCAAAAAGAAATCAGAGGTTAGTCTTAGGAACCCAAAGACCTCATCTGAACATTCTTTCCAGGCAACAACCATTGCTTTGGATGACCCTTTGTTGTATTTCTTATTATCATGAATATGTTCCTTCTTTCTCTTTCTTCTTTTAGATCTCTCCTTAATCCACTCGACTTCCCACATAGGACAGTTCTTGATCATGTGGTTCTTTTTACCATATTTGAAGCATCCATTAGTCATCTGCAAATGATCTCTTCTACTCTCCTTCCGTAAGTAATAGTAGTGATCATTGGATAGTGATGGCCTAGTGGTGGATTGCTCTTTACAGTTTTCAGGTAGTGCACTCATCTTGATCTATTCCTAAGATGTTAGCCTCTTTAAGGATAACCTGCTCTGATAAAAATTGATGTTTTATACTTCAATGCCACACAAGAGAGGGATGATTTGTGTGGTGCCTGATGTTTGCGTGTACTAGATTATCGAAGGACCTGGTTCTTCTATGCGTTCCTTACACTACAGTTGCAGAATACATCATGCAGAAAGTAAAGAATACACGAATTTTTACGTAGAAAATACCCAGCTCAAAAGGTAAAAAAAACCACGACCTACTATCTAGTAGGATTTTTCCCAAGCACTTCAGTACATCTCTGAGCCAACAACAAAGTTTACAAACTCTTCAAAACCTAAGAATTACCTCTAACCCTTGTAGCAACCAGCCACAGGCTATTGTGACTGCTTCAAGTTAACTCTAACTTGAACAATACAACTAGAGTTTGCAACCGATTGCAAACCTAAGGATTAACTCTAACCCTTATAGCAACACGCCACAAGCTATTACGACTACTTCAAGTTAACTCTAACTTGAAAGATACAACTCAGGTACCTAGTACAATTTGCTTCTTAGAAAGCTGAAAGGTACAACTCAAAACGCCTACTACACTTTGAACTAGAAATAAAAAGAGACGCATAAAACTCTTTATGGTGCTAGTTCTTCAATCTGGTTCGTGTAGCTTCAGGATGACACTCTTAAATCTCATGGGAATTGCTCACAAAATGCCCTGCTATTTTATTCTCAATTCGTGCTTAACTTCAATATGTGTGCATCACCTGTAAAAGAGAACAAAAATGATATTTATAGAGTTAGTAGAATACGTATTAACTAGAAGTTTAATACTTTACTCTTCATTGGTGGAAAAGTTTTAGTTATCTTCAACTTCTAACTATTTTCTTATCTTGGATAGAGTTCTCTTCAAGTAAGGAGTCCTGCTCCTTATTAAATATGCAACCTTTTCGTTCATGGATTATCAGAAATAACCACTTATACTTATTCCTTTCACGTGTATGTCTTTTGCTTGATTCTGCCCGTCACCTGTGTACACGGTCTATGGACCTGGTTTATGCATGTATTCCTTTATCAATCATCAAAACTAAAACCGCTCAGGTCAACAGTTGTCCTCCACCCCCCTCCCAAAAAACAAAAACACCCCAGCTCCCTCTAAAAACACTCTTCCTATAAGACTCTTAGGTTTTTTCTGTAGTTTCTTTCAGTGTTGGGCTGTCCCTTTAATTTCCTATTATATTGTTATCCAGGAGACACAAAAGAAACATGTTTCTAGCTACTTGTGATTATGCCGATGAACATGGCAAGAGACACAAAAGAAATAAACTTTGACTTATGATTAAGCAGATGAACATGGCTGGTGGTAATACATATAATATTTTCATAGGCTGTGTACCGACCATTGATATTGTAAAAGTCGTTTTCTAACTTTTGTCCAAACCTCTTCTAAAAGGTTCATAAGTAGGGACCGAAAGTGAATAATACACTGAAAATTAAACATTATATCCATGCATCATCTTTACCAGCACGTTTTATCTCTAATATATGGTTTTGCGCCCCTTCACAATACTCATCGGATTTATGTGCACGTTATTGTTTGCATCACTAATATTTGCATTATGATAGACTATCTACATCTCACACCCTATTGGGGTGCGGCCCTTCCCGGCATTATGGTAGACTATCTACATCTCACACCCTATTGGGGTGCCGCCCTTCCCGGATCTTGCGTGAACGTAAGATGCCTTGTGCACTTCGCTTCCCCTTCTCGTTCATTGAGCTAGGAACCTGCAGTATCTATATTACGGAACCGTCATAGGAGAGAGGGTGACTAGTAGATGATATGATTGGTAACAAATTAAGAATGTGTTAATACCAAAACCAAGGGGACTAAGTAGTAGTGTATTTTGCCTGCTAGTTACGCAGCATTTTGTTTCAAGAAAATGAATGCATGTCCTGTTTTCTGCTAGGACATGATTTTGCTGTTGATATTGAACGTGTTGGACTGTACTCATCTCTAACCATGTGGAAAGCAGCTAAAATAAAATCAATTTTCTGGGATAGCATGTGTTCGTTTGTCTTTTGATTCCTTATGTGATTTTCATGATTAGCATGTGTTTTGTTTGTCTTTTGATTCTTCACTTGATTTATTAACTCGTATTTCTTGTCTAAATGCTGTATGAAGATATACTACTTTTACCCCATTTGATATTTTAATTGCTAATATGATGAAGTGAGTCAGTGACCAAGATGTTTGTTTCTCGTTCCCTTTATCTCCAAATGCCCCATATGTGATTATGTTAGTTGTATTTTCATTGTGATCGTCTTTGTTAAGAAGCATTTTACCTCTCAATGTGAAATATTCCAGCGTGAATTTAAATTTAATTAGTCCCTAGTACGAATACCAAACACCGTATAGGAAACTAAAAAAAGTTATATTTACATTTAAGTCGCTTGGACCAATTTTGTTCCATCAGCTCATAATGTCTAAGAAAGGCACACGAAGTCACCCAAAAAAGTTGCTCCTTAAAGACAATTTTGGGGATACAGAAAAATTCAAGCAGATGGTTTTCATATTGTAAGATTCTTGTTATATATTCGACTTTCACATTTTATATGATACTATTTTCTTTTAGTTTGTCCCAAAAACATATAATCTTTTATATTTAAAAACACTTCAACAGTAAACTTCTCACCTTATCCTTAATAAGATGACTTATATTTACACAAATATTTTACACCATAAGTTTCAAAAAGTTTTCTTTCTATTCTAAAATTTGTACCTGGTCAAACACCATCACGGGACGAAAGAAGTATTTCATTAACTATTATTTTATAATAATTTAGCCTCTCAATATTACCATGAGTAATTTATAAAACTTACACAGGTGTAAATGTAAACCTTAAGTAGCATTTGATGGAATTAACAGTCCTCCGTATATAGGGTCAGAATTTTACACCATTAGTTTATCAACAGCCCGCTGGATAGGAGACAACATGTGGTGTAAAAGAATGCATAGCGTGTCCTCTAATGAGACTGATCTTAATTGAATGTCCACATAATTGGCGGTATTTAATAAATAGACCACGCCTCTTTGCCCCTTCAGCTCCTTCTTCTTCGTCTCTTCTTCTTCACGAAGAATACCACAATTCGTAGTTAATAGTTAATTATGGTTAAACTACTTTGAGTACCTCCCTCGCCACGGCCCACCACCTAATTATTCTCTATACCACGAACCTCAACCCTCGGACCCCCGACCCCTGAACCCCCTGACCCTGGACCTCGACCTTCAATTGTGATGTACTTATACTATGCTTTTGTACATTTTTTTTTGCAGATCCAGGTACCTCAGAGCGAGCTATTTATCAGAGTTGTTGTGGAGACTTCAAAATATACTTGTATGTCCGCTCGCAGGCCTTAAAGTCACCTTCTATTGATTCTTGCTATTATTTACTTTAATTCCACATTATTGGGGTGCAGAATACCACATTACAAGGTATATGGAGAAGGCTAACAAGAGGGGTCAAAGGTGAAAGGTGCAGAACACCTGTAAAATCAGTACTAGCAGCACTGGTCTATGCTATATGAAAGGCACGTAACGAAGCACTGTGGCACCAAAGAGTCCCTAACCCTGGGACAATTTGTACTCAAATTCAGCAGGACTGCAAAGTAAGGAATGATAGAATAGGAAGTAAGAAAGTAAGTAGAAGGGATAGGGAGTGGATAGAGGATCTGTATAGAAAAAGCTATAGCTCAAAAGAGCCATAGACAGTTTTGCGACTATGGAAAGTTATAGGTAGAAATACCTAGTTTCCATAGTTTGTACAGTTTTAAAATGTATACCTCGTACAGTTCTTGTTGGGATGATTAATAATATTTTTTTCTTCACCAAAAAAAAAAAAAAAATAAATAAATCCAAACAGTGTTTTTTTAGTGATTTTTAGTGCACTCTCAATAAAGCTTATGATTCCGTACTACTGATTTTGGAAAAAAATATATAAACTATTGTTAAATTTCAGTTATGTTAGATCATTTACTTAGTTATATTTGATAGTTAAATGGTTTAAATCTGTTAATAGCTCAGGTTCTTTTAGGCTTACCTACTCTCTGCCATCACGATCCTCAAGGTGGAAATTTGGGTTAGTGACAGTAAATCGATTCACCATATGACGTATTAGTATGCGCAGTTTTGTTGTAAAGGAAAAGTTCGACGACAAGAGGCACCCAATTAACCCTCGGACCTATGAGAAGTTAGAGAGGACCATTTAGAATTATATAGATATATTTGAGGTGATTCTATGAATTTTAAAGGAAGTTGGAACAACCGTATACCAATGGCGAAATTGATAGTAGTTACAGTTATCATGTCAAATTATGGACAACTATTAAAAATACTTTGTGGTAAAAGGTATTGATCACCAGTCATTTGAGATAGTACAAGGAGCTTTAGGGAAAGTGAAGTTGAAATATGAATGTATGAAAACGAGTAATGGCAGTAAAAAAAATCATACTCAAATAAGAAAATTCAAGTACATGACTTAGTTTATGCTTTAAATGATATAGAATTACGAGTTATCTTACAATTATATTCATATCGAAACTTAGATATTTGTATGAATATTTTGTGATATTATATTATGAGATCAAGTAGTTGGATGTATGATGTATGGTGATATTTGGACAGGTAAAAAATATTTGAGGTAGCTCTAGTTATAAAAGAAACTCTGCTGAACTTTTTGAAAAACTTTTTTTGGACTCAAAGGATATAAATATGAGTTTGGAGGAAGCCCAAAAACCTTACTCTCTGTTCAAGGAGGGTCCAAATTCAGCAATGGAGAAAGAATACCATATAAAGGGGGAAGCATGTAATACCCCAATTTTTTTTATCTATTACATCCTCGCTTAGGCTCTATGTTGGGCATACATGTGTTCGGGTAGTTTTGAAGGTTTATAATATATAAGTCTCATGCTTGGAGGGTCGTATGGATGTTTATAAGAGGGGGAGATGGTACACAATAAATTCTTGATTGCTTAAATGATATAAATCTATCACTAGTTCATGATATGATTATCTTACAGAAATTGAATTGTCTTGTATGATAATTCTGCTAGCTTAGAAAATCAGAAGTAGTTAAATCTTTTGTTTGATTTGATTGTTGTTATGTTATTTCTTGCATTTATTCAGATTCAGTTTAGATTAGATACATATGATCATATGTGTTTTGGAAGAAGTAGCCAGCCTCCTAAAATATAAGGAGCCATAACGACCAAGCCTAGCTACCCCACACTTGCAGGTGCTTTACATCTTCAGATTTATGTGTTTGGCAGAAGTGATCAACCTCCACGAGTGTAAAAGCCATATAGGCTGAGGAATGTGCCCATCACCACATTTGCCGGTGTCACTATTTGTTCAGCTTTATGAGTTTTGAGAAAAGTGGTCAACCTCCCCGAATGTAAAAGTCCCAAGGGTCGGGGATTGGGCTTGTCATCCTCACACTCACAAGCACCATTACTTGTTAGATAGAATTTGCAGAATGAAATAATTCAGCTATATTCTGTTATCAAACTGGACTCAAATTTCAGGCTACAACTCAACTTTCAAACTATACTATTAATTTATTGAATTGCTTAAGTTATGATTATTGTATTCAGTCTAGCAGAGTCTTGTCCTCTGCTTAAGGAGTGGTAAACAAAACTTATTGGATATCCTTGGAGGTACTTAGCCCATTTGAAACTGCCATATCATGTAGCATGCTTTGAGTGTGCATCTGACGAAGCTCATGGCTAGATGCAGGCTTTCTAGATCCAGTTCATAGGCTCCGTTGATTCATTCCAACGTACAGATCTTTTCTCAGGCTTTCATTCACTTTAGACTTTTATATTATTTTCTTGGGAATACCCCATAGATCATGTATTCAGATTAAAGTCCTTATAGGCTAATGACTTGGTTCGGTAGGTTATGGTTCATAATTTAGCCACTTAAACTCATGTACTATGTTATTAGATAATTAATTTAGCTCAATTTCATCTATTATAGTTTTATTTCTCTTAACAGTATTTATGATGTTAAATTTAGTATTAAAAGTACACTCAGCACAGATTAGTTCAGAATTCGCTCAACAGATATCTTAGGTCGATTTCCCATCACGTCCTACCCAAGTTTCGGGGTGTGAACATTATAATTATTTGATATATTTTAACAAAAATTAGTAATTAATAATAAATAATATTTAATTTCTTATGCACATATATTTGTCACACATTAAAACTTATTTACATGTCCTGATGTTCATTTGAAAAAGATTTATTTAAATTTTATAAGTAACTTTTATTTTAAAATAAAAAATACTTAACTTGTAATTATATTTGTGGAACCAAACATAACACTGAGAATTATATTATAATTACACTGTGGCAAATAAAATAAATTGTAATTACTACCTATATAATTATGAGGTTATGTATTTAGCACCCTAGTAATTATATAACATAGTAATTACGCATTCATTTTCAAACAGATCCTTATTGGATCAACAAAGATAGATTTGAAAAAAAAAGTAATTAGTGCTTTCTTGATTTTCTAGAACAACGATAAATTATTATTTTTATCTTGGAAATATTATCACGACATTTCAATTTGTATTGGAAAGTTTCAATGATTTGTAAAGGCAACTAAATAAAAGGATATTCTTTGATCATTTTTATTTGTTGTTTAAGGTCAGGAAAATCATTTGATAGTATTCATAAAAGAATTAGGCTATTTGTATCTCTTCCCTAAATAAGTGATACTTTCTTTTCTCATTTTCTATTTTTGTTTACAATTAAAGTTGGGAGAAGGCGGAAGGTGAACAGAAAAGGGTACATTTCAATAAATTTACATTTGTTTTGTGTGGAAGACTTTCACTAATATGTAGACTATACGTATATTTTGAACTTAAAATTATTAAATTATAAAATGACATATAAAAAGAACTGAAGAAAATAATAGTAGCAGTAAAATGTGTGAGACGCGGCGGCCTGGCATGTGAGTGAGTCTGTCTACAAACAGAAACCAACCTGTGATCTCTGCAGAGTCGTTTGTTCTTCCCATAAAATATAAACAATCTCACAACATGATTCTTCATATATTATATTTATAAATATATGTTAATTTTGACTGACCCTTTGACCACAGAAAGATCGTCCTTTTGGAATCATTTCTCCAACAGTCCATCCACATTAATTAAGTTTGGTTCCCTTTAATTTCTTGACATCATCTAATCATTTCTGTTTCCTTGATTCCTCGATGTCTCATTTCACACCTAGTTTTTTTCTTCGTCTATTTCATGCATCTCCTTGTTGTATCTAGTCACGTTTTGATCCCCCAATTCACAACACCCCAAAAAAGGTTGACGGAAAATAATCTCAACCTCAACCTATGTTTTTTGTTTAGAAGGTCAGCTTTAATTTAAATTTTTAAATGAAAAAGTTGGGACTCGCATGAGGCAAGGCATGCAGCCGGAAAACATATGCATACGTGGAAATGACTCTTGTCTCGCAAACAGGGTGGATGTAGTGTGTTAATAACAGATACAACTGAACTCATAATTTCTGACACGGAATAAAATAAATTTTATGTAAAAAACTTTAAAATTACAAATATAGTAGATATGAACTCATAACTTTAAAAATATAATGTGTTCAATGCTAAAACCTTAAAAATTAAACTCAAAGAGATTAAATCCTGGATCTGCCTCTACGCGCAAACCTTACCCCCTCAAATGTACATCTTCAGAGTGCAGACGTCGAAGACTCTTCAATTTGATGCATTAATGCATGGAGCTCGTTCCATAATTTATGTGTAATTAATTAGTCTTGTATACTTTTAAAATTTCTTAACTAACCCTTAACTCTTCATAATGCATGTTCATTACTCACAAGAATACATTGCAACTCAAAGTAATTTAATTTGGAGTATTAATACGCATATTTTCAAGGACAAATTCCATGAAAGTGAGTGTTTACCCAGAAATTCGAGTAACAGTTAAACTTATTTAGTGATTTTAAGGATACGTGATTTAATCCAATACCAATTAACAAACAAGGAATTGAATAGATAATCTGAATAAGAAAATAAATCAAACAAGTATTCTAGCAGCGCTTTCGGCCTCGATTCGAGATGGTCTCGAGGTTGAGTAGGAAGAATAGTAAAGAATAAAGGATCAACAATGATGAACAGTAACAGAGAGTAAGTAAAATAAAGAACAATGTTTTTGTATATCCTTATCAGTGAATCAATGTCGCTTACAAATGAATGGGGTCCCTCTTTATATAGTAGAGGAATCCTAAATAAGGTACAATTCTAATAACAGAAACAAATCCCATGATTGGCGTCAATAACTTCTTGATTTGATCTGTTCCGGGATTTTCGCCAAGATCTTCGGTCGGTTGCTAATATCTCGCAATTCCGTTATTATGCCCTACTCGAAGTCAGTCATACTCGGTCTCGATCTTCGGCGAGCACTTCTATCTTTATGCTTCATACTCTGTCATTGAGCCCGAGCCTAGTCTATTACGAGCTCGCTCTCGAGGCAGCTCCTCGTACCTTCGAAATGCGACATGCCCGATTTCGACCGTATACAGTTAGTCCCCGCATTTTTTGGAATAAAATGATAAGAAACTTTTTGAGCCTTGATTTTCCGAAAACTCGATCATGACGTCGTCCTCATGACGTAAGTGATGGATGTGATCGAAAAGTCCCGTCGGTTCAGTACCCAAATCATTAATGCCTGTCAGTTAGCGGTAGGCCACTAGTGCCACCGAATCGTCACCGTGAGCCTATAAATACCCGCTCCTTCATTGAATCAAACTTTACTTTTGCTTTAATCGAACCTCTAAGTCTTTTCACTCTTTTCGTCTCCTCCTTTTTGCCGCCTATAGAGCCATCTTCATTAGCACTGAAACCACCAGTTTTTCATCTTCCTTCGCTTTTCTTTACTTATACAAATGGCAAAAACCTCAAATACTGTACCGCAGAAGGAGAAAGCTTCTTGCTCCTCTTCCTGGCCGTCCGGCAGCAAGGCGCCGGTGGAGCCGCTTCCCCACGAGTATGTTCCCGGCCCGTGTACTCTAAAATTCAACTTCAAGGTCGAAAACCCTACATCGATCCCGGCCTGATGTGAGCAAGTGTCGATGTGCATGTGCGCGATAACAAAGAGCCACCTAAGTGGACGGGTTCCTACTCCCGAAGAGAGCATCACCGCTTATGTGGACGGGTTTCTAAGTGTTTACACATATCCCTTCATATTGGGTTCCCTATACCCAGTGATTATTGATCTTTGTAAAAGATATCAGGTCACCCTCGGCCAAATTCACCCCTCTCTATGGCGCATAGTAATCATGTTGCGCTTCTTCTCTAGCAAGGCCGAAGGGCTAGAGTTTACTCTAAATCACCTCATACGGTTGTTCTAGCCTCGAATCTATCAAGGATTGATTAGGCTCCAATGCCGGAAAATGAAGGCCTTGATATCGAGCATCGACGATGACAAGGATCGGGGTTGGATGAGCCGCTTTGTACGGGTGAGGACCTGTGACATTATCCCGGAAGAGAAGATGCCATTCAATGAGGAGTGGAACTTCAATCGTAAGTGATCTTTTAAACTTTATTCTTCGTACCTTCTTTGACTTCGCCTAATATCTCCTTTCGACATGCAGTTGTTCCTTGGATGCCTCAAGTGGTACCTGACCTCGAAGATTAGGTTCGAAAGTTAGCCTCGACTTCCACTTATGCCAAACGCGCATAGCGTGATTTGGCAAAGGGCAAATGGGAGGCCAAGAATTACGGTAAGGATCTCCTTTTACATGTTTTGAAACACTTTTTGTACTTCACTCGTCATTAATTTTCTTTTATGCAGGCCTGACCAAGGATACCATTTTGAGGCCTTCAAGTGGTGAGGAAGAAACCAAGTCCCCGGTTCCGAAGGCGGGGGAAGACAAAAAAAGGAAAACTGCCTCGCAGTCCGAGGACTCCAAACCCAAACCTCGAAGAGTGAGGAGAAAAATAATCGCTCTCACGATAGACTCGGTACAAAAATTGAGAGACGAAGAAGAAGAAGAAGAGGAAAATGCCTCGGCACTGAAGGTCCGACCTAGGACAGCCATCGAAGTCTCCAAACCTTCCGAGCCGACGGCGGTTGTTAAAATCAAGCCTCGTGTCGAGGAGGCTTCCGAAAAGAAATCGAGTGCAGATCCCGAATTAACAGAGGTCAAGATCATTTCTCTGCTATCTACAGCTACACCTGACGGGGCCGGTTCTAAAACCCCGAAGATCGATCAGAGCGTCCCGAGCGGCTTGCTCGGGACCATGACCGCAGGTCACTTGCCTTCTCTTCCGACTTTCTCTGAGGAGGCGCTAAGGGAAGCTTGAGAATTGATGACCCCTGATGTAGGCGGAGGCTCTAGTGTAGGGGATCCCTTTCGGAACTGCTTTACTGGAGTCGATGATGCCTCTGATATTAGTGACGCTTCGATTCTTTTAGAAGAGGCCCAACGTCTCTTATCTCGGGTAAGAATCTGTTTACTGTACTTCTTTTCTTTACTCTTTTTTTCTAATTTTGACTTGTGTTTTCCTTTTTTGTAGGCCTTCGCCAAGCTTCGAGCTGACCTCAGCCAGTGTGAAACCGAGCTCCAAAAGGTCTCGGAGGAGAGGAACGCTCTGAAGCTTTTTTGCGGCCAAAAAGATGAGACTATAAAGGACCTCCAAGCGGATTTGGCCAAGGCTCGTGAGGAAGAGGCCGAGCTAGATAAGTAGGTGAGCATCCTTTTGATAGAGTATGGACTCGACCCATCTGTGGAAGCTAATACTTCGTTATCTCAGTTGCAGCAATAGGTTGAAAGGATCGAGTTGCTTCGGGGAGAAGTCGATCAGGTCAAGTCCGATTGTGATCGGTGGAAGGAGAATATGGACCACCTGGCTGTAGAAAAAGAAACTAGCTTGGCCAAACTGTCATCGGCCGAGGTTCAACTTCAGGGCGTCAAAGAGAAAAGTTTGGTTCAAGACAATAGGATCGAGGAGCTCGAAACCGGGCTTGCTGAGACCAAGGCAGAGATCGAGAAGACAAAAGTCATGGCAGACAAGTCCATTGCCATGTACCAGGCCGATGTTGAGGCTGCTCAAATACAAGTAAGGGAGGCTTCTGACCGAGAGCAATGGATTATCGACTCGGCAAAGTGTCAATCCCGGAGGGAAAACCTCGAGGAAATCCATACTTGAGGTTTCGACCTCTCCGAGGAGATAGCCCAAGCCAAAGTGCTTGAGGCCGAAGCCAGGCAGCTTGCCTCCTTCGATGTCGAAGAAGATGATGAAGAAGGCAGTCGAGGTGGATCCGATGAGGGGCCTGAAGGAGAAGTTTCTCTCAAAGAAGAGGTTGAAACCGTCGATAGCTAGGACTTAGTTTCCCTTTTTGTAAAACCTTGATCAGTTTCTTGTACATAACCGTTTCTGTCAATATATATATATATAATAGAAAAACTTCTTTTGAATGTCTTCTCAGTTTTATGTTCAAATATGTTTTGTGCTTTTGCCTTGTGAAAATTCTGTTGTTGCAACCTCTGTAATTGAGTGAATACTAGTTCGGACTTAGAACAAAAACCCTTAGGTTTTTTAGGAACGCAAGGGCGAGTCCCTGAGTTCAATAATATATTCGAGATTTCATATGGCTTGATACCGTTTTTTTAACTAAGTTCGAGTATGTTTCAAATTTAGAATAGAATAAACCCTTAGGTATTTTATCAAATAATGGATAATTTTCGAACCTGCAGTAACATACCCCTTAAGGTTTTTTGGAGGATCCTTGAGCTAAGTTCCAAGTCAACTTTATTTGAACTTGGAATAGTGGAATCCTTAAGTTCGAGTTGAGTGAGAACAAAGTCTCGAACTCTTAATGTATTGGCCCTTAGGCTCTTTTAGGTTGGGCCCATATGGCCTCTAAAACACGGCTATTATTCCCCCTTTCGGCTTAAAAGACAAAGTCCGATGTCGGTTGAAACCCTTTTGATTTTTGTGCCTTATCACGTTTGTGTTAAAGATAATTTGATACCTCTTATGTTTTTTCGAGGGATTAATTTATCGAAGCCCTTTTGATTGTTTGCCGAGAGTGGCCTTTCTTAAATGATTTTTCAGAGAATTTGAAGGCCTATCATTATTGCAGAATTCGGACGTCTCCGAGCCGCATTATTTAGGCCATAGCCTTTAGTTTAGCCGTAGCATTTAGTTTGGCCGCAGCCTTCGGGTATGTCTCTTAGGATTATTTCCGAGTAACATTTCGAACTTGTTTGAAATGTTAGTCCCCGAGAATATTGGCCATGGCCTATAGATCGAGGGGTGCCTCTTTGGGGTCTTATGAATTTGCGAATATACACTCGAATATGCCTATCATCGATGGTAGTCCCCGAGTGTATACTTGCACTTTGGCTCTTGAGCCGTTTCTCGCAATATCATAAGCATGAAGTTTGTAAAGTAGATAATTTTATTCGAGACACAAAGTGTTTAAATGAAGAGAGAATGCTTCTTTGAATAGTTTATACATGTGTACATGATTTGCCATCGGGGCTCGACTAATTTATATGGACACGGTTCACTTGACCGTTTGGTCTATTACAAAGCTTCCCTATCGAGGCCCTTTGACATGAAGTACTATTCTTGAGAATACATCATCCGAGGGTGATTCCCTCCAGTATTCGAGGTTGATTGCAAAGAAGCCTTGGATATTATCGAATTGTCCTCAGGTAGCACATATTTGTTGCCTCGTTAAAAACCTTGCCGGAAAAACCCAGTTGGGATAAAAAACAATCTAAGGGAAAAAGAGTGCAACGCGTACTTTAAAACATGAGGTCTCGATGTCTTTGGTCGGACACCTAAAATGAGTTAGCATCGAGTATATATAGACAAAATAAGGGAGAAAATCATACCTTAACAATAATATCGTTCGAGAAGTGATATGTTCCAGTTGTTTGGTAATGGTTCTCCGTCCATCGTTCCGAGTTTATAAGACCCTTTTCTGACTATATCGAGGACTTGATAAGGTCCTTCCCAATTCGGGCCGAGCTTTCTTTCATTAGGATCTCGAGTGTTGATGGTGATCTTCCTTAGAACTAAGTTCCCCACCCTGAAGTGGCGAAGGTTGGTTCTTCTATTGTAGTACCTTTCGATTCGTTGCTTTTGTGCAGCCAGTTGAACAAGTGTCGCTTCTCGTTTTTCATCTAATAATTCGAGGCTAGTATTCATAGCCTCGTGGTTCGATTCCTCCGATGTATGTCGAAACCTTACGCTGGGTTCTCTGACTTCGACTGGAATTAAGGCTTCGGTGCCATACACTAAGGAAAATGGAGTTGCCCTTGTACTGGACTTCGATGTTGTTCGATACACCCAAAGGACTTCGGGAAGAATTTCTCTCCATTTCCCTTTAGCTTCGTTTAACCTTTTCTTCAAGTTTTGGATGATAGTCTTGTTCATTGATTCGGCCTGTCCGTTCCTACTAGGGTGATACTGTGTTGACAATATCCTTTTTATTTTATGGTCTTCGAGAAATTTCATCACTTTACTACTGATAAATTGCTTACCATTGTCACATACTATTTCTGCGGGTATCTCGAATCGACACACGATGTGATCCCAGATGAAGTCTATAACCTCTTTTTCTCTTACTTTCTCGAACGCCTGCGCTTCAACCCATTTAGAGAAATAGTCTATCATAAATAAAATAAACTTAGCTTTACCTGGGGCCAATGGAAGGGGGCCGTCGATATCCATCCCCCATTTCATGTATGGCTATGAGGATAGGACTGAATGGAGTTATTCTCCGGGCTGATGGATCATCGGTACAAACCTTTGACATTTATCACATTTTCGAACAAACTCCTTAGTATGTTTTTCCATGCTATCCCAGTAGTATCCTGCTGTAATGATTTTGTGAATCAGTGATTCAGCACTAGAGTGGTTCCCCCAAGTGCCTTCATGAACCTCTCGTAAAACATAATCGGTGCCTCCCGGTCCTAAGCACACTGCCAATGGTCCATCGAATGTTCTTATGTATAAAGTTCCATCTTCACCCAATGTGAATCGAGCAGCTTTGGTTCGTAAGGTTCTTGACTCTTTAGGGTCCGATGGAGATTTCCATTATTCAAGTATTCAATATATTTATTCCTCCAATCTCAGGTTAAGCTTGTAGAGTTTACCTCGGCATGACCTTCCTCGATCACAGATCTCGAGAGTTGAACGACAGTCCCCGAGCTGATCTCATCTTCCTCGATCGACGACCCCAAGTTTGCAAGTACACGATCTCACTGTTTTGTTCTCGAGGTACATGCTGTAAAGTCTATTCCTTGAAATGGTACAAAGTTACCTACAACTTGTCTAAATACCTTTGCATTCTATCCTCTCGAACTTCGAAAGTTTTCTTTACTTGGTTCACCACCAGTAAAGAGTCATACTTAGCTTCAATGACTTCTGCCCCCAGGATTTTAGCTAGCTCGAGACCTGCAATCATTGCCTTGTACTCGGCCTCATTGATAGTCAACCTAGAAGTTTTGATAGATTGTCTAATAGTGCTACCTGTGGGCGGCTTCAAAACAATGCCTAGCCCGGACCCCTTCACATTTGAAGCACCATCTGTGAAAAGGGTCCATACCCCCGATGACGTACCCGATTTCAACAAGAGTTCCTTTTCAACTTTGGGTACAAGGGTTGGTGTGAAATCGGCCACGAAGTCCGCTAAAATTTGAGACTTAATGGCCATTCGGGGCTGCTATTCGATGTCGTACACACTGAGTTCGACGGCCCATTTGCCCAATTGGCCCGACCGTTCGGGTTTGTGCAAAATATTATGACGTAGGTAAGTGGTTAATAAGCATACGGGGTGACATTAAAAGTATGGTCTTAACTTTCTAGAGGCTCTTATGAGTGCAAGTGAAAATTTTTCTAAGTGTGGATATCTAGTTTATGCTTCTCCTAAGGTTCGACTTACATAATAAATGGGAAATTGCGTACCTTGCTCTTTCCGAACTAGGACACCACTTACCGCGACTTCTGATATTGCCAAGTACAAGTAAAGTTTCTTATCTACCTTTGGAGTGTAAAGCAGTGGTGGGCTCGATAGGTATCGCTTCAACTCTTCCAATGCATGTTGGCATTCTGGGGTCCAGGCGAAATCGCTCTTCTTTTTGAGTAAAGAGGAAAATCTGTGGCTTCAATCCGATGACCTTGAAATGAATCGACCTAAGGCAGCTATCCGTCCAGTTAGCCTCTGTACGACTTTTAGACTATCCACGACGGCGATGTCTTCGATGTCCTTGATTTTATCGGGATTGATTTCGATCCCCCGATTTGATACCATGAAGCCGAGGAACTTACTCGAACCAACCTCGAAAGAACATTTTCCAGGGTTGATCTTCATGTTGTATTTCCTTAAAATCTCGAACGTTTCCTGCAAATGAGCCAAATGGTCCTCTGCGCGCAAGGACTTAACTAGCATGTCATCAATATAAACCTCCATTGATTTACCTATTTGTTCTTCGAACATTTTATTCACTAGGCATTGGTAAGTAACTCCTGCATTTTTTACCCCGAAGGGCATTACATTATAACAATATGTTCCATACTTGGTGATAAATGAAGTCTTTTCTTGGTCTTCCGAGTTCATTTGGATTTGATTGTACTCGGAATAGGCATCGAGAAAAGTAAGGATCTAGTGGCCGGCCGTGGCATCGATCATGCGATCGATGTTAGGCAGTTGAAAAGAATCTTTAGGGCACACCTTGTTTAAATCCTTATAATCTACACACATTCTAAGTTTGTCTCCTTTTTTAGGGACTACAACTATATTGGCTAACCATTCGGGATATTTCAGCTCTCGAATGGATCTTATTTTGAGGAGTTTAGTTACCTCCTCCTTTATGAATGCGTGCTTTACTTCAGACTATGGTCTTCTTTTTTGCTTCACCGGTCTGAATCTAGGATCCAGGCTTAGCCGATGTGTCATTACCTCCGGTGGAATCCCTGTCATGTCTAAATGGGACCAAGCAAAACAATCCATCTTATCAACAAGAAATTGAATAAGTTTTTTCCTGAGTTCGGGGGTTAATCCCGTTCCCAGGTATACCTTTCGCTCGGGCAGGTACTCGATCAATATAACCTCTTCTAGCTCTTCGACCGTTGATTTTGTGGTGTGAGTATCTTCGGGAACAACAAAAGTTCGAGGGGTCTGAAAATGCTCCTCTTCTTCTTTTATCTCTCGCTTCCCTGATTCGGTCGAGGCTGGTGGCTGTGATTTCTATTTGACTTCTTGTTTATTTTTTATGCTCGACCTTTCCGAAGTTGATAGTGTCGATATCAGGGTCACCTCATCGACCACAAATATTTCCTTTGCAGTGTGCTGCTCCCCGTATACTGTTTTTACATCGTCCGACATTTGGAATTTCATTATTTGGTGGAGAGTCGAAGGGACTGCCCTCATACTGTGGATCCAAGGCCTTCTGAGCAGGGCATTGTACCTCATGTCGTCCTCGATTACCTGGAACTTGGTATCTTGAATGGTTCCATCCACGTTTACTGGTAGAATAATCTCCCCTTTAGTTGTCTCACTAGCCATATTGAAACGATTTAAGACTCGAGCTGCGGGTACGATTTGACCTTGTAGGCCGAGCTGATCCATGACCCTCGATCGGATGATATTCGCCGAGCTACGTGGATCCACTAAAACACGCTTAACTTGAACTTTATTTAATAAAATAGAAATTACTAAAGCGTCATTGTGGGGCTGAGAAATGCCTTCTATTTCTTCGTTGTTGAATGATAGAGTGCCTTCGGGCACATAATCTCTGGTTCGTTTTTCCCTACTGATTGATACCTTTGTGCATTTGAATATGGGTCCCTGTGGGATGTCGACCCCACCGACGATCATATGAATGACATGTTGGGGTTCCTCCTGTTGGCATCCGTTTCTCTGAAATGATTCTTGTCTGGATCACTGAGGAACTCTCAAAGGTGGCCCTCATTGAATAGACGGGCTACTTCCTCCCTTAATTTCCTGCAATCCTTGGTCTTGTGACCATGCGTGCCATGATACTTGCACATCAAATTTGGGTTTCTTTAGGAAGGATCAGTTTGTATGGATTTGGGCTACCTAGTATCTTTGATCCTTTCGATTGCCGAAACAATGGCAGATGCATCGATGCTAAAGTTATATTTTGATAACCGAGGTGCCTCTGTGGGACCGGCATACTTGTCGAAACCATTTTTGCTCATAAGTCCCGAGAATTCTGTCCTCGATCACTTCTTCGATCGTTCCGGGCGAAATTGCATCCCGAACCATTGTTCCTTCGATCTGCGATATCTGGTTGATATTGGTCCCTGTTCGACCTTGGCTCCATGTCGACGTCCCTCTGGTTTTTAAATGTCGACCTGTTTGGATATACTGAACCAGAATGGGCTCCTAATTGATCTTCCTCGACCCTGATCTTCGACTGATATCGATTGTGTACATCTGCCCAAGTTATAGATGGATACTCGATCAAATTTTATTTCAACTGCCATGATGCTATCGAACTCCGTTCGTTCAACCCTTGGGTGAAAGCTTGAACGACCCAATCATCTGTGACCGGTGGCAATTTCATGCGTTCCATTTGAAATCGGGACACGAACTCCCTTAGCATTTCATTATCCCTTTGTCTAACCTTAAAAAGGCCCGATTTCCTCGTCGCGACCTTTATAGCCCCGACATGTGCCTTTTTCGAAAGAATCTGCTAACATGGCAAACGAATCGATGGAATTTGGTGTCAGATTGTGATACCAAATCATTGCTCCCTTAGAAAGGGTCTCTCCGAATTCTTTCAACAGCACAGATTCGATTTTATCGTCCTCTAAATCGTTACCCTTGATGGCGCATGTATATGAAGTAACATACTCGTTGGGATCGGTAGTCCCATTGTATTTGGGTATGTCTGGCATACGAAACTTCTTTGGAATAGGCCTCGGAGCCGCACTTGGAGGAAACGACTTTTGTACAAACTTCCTCGAATCCATCCCTCTCAATATTGGCGGTCCCCTGGTATCTGATCAACTCGAGAGTTGTATGTCTCCACTTTTTTACCGTTGGCTTCGAATCTTTTCTCGCCTGATTCAATTCTTTTGGTGAGCTCCTCAAATATTTTCATTACCGCAGGATTAGTCTCCGATTCGTTACCATTCGACCTTTCCGGTACTGGCTCGGTACGGCAAGTATTTTCTGGATAAACTCTATTCTCAGATCTATGTTGATTTTGTAACTGAGCAATAGAGGCTTGCTGAGTCTGAAGCATCTCGAATATCAATTGGAGACTGACTCCTTCGTCTCCTCAGCCCTGTGTTCCTTGGCCACTAGATCAGCCTTCTATGTGTACACTCCCATCGAGATCTGTGCCTAGGTCCGTATTTAGAGCAACGTGCGAACTGACATCGACTGGGTTGGCAATCGGTGCTGCCCCGAGATTAGCCTGTGGCACCTCGATTCCTGGAGCAATCACATTTTTGTTTTCATCGTGGAATCCGAGGCTATTGTTACCGTGTGTGAATGTGTTTTGTGAGTTTGACATGTTTTAACCTGAAAGCAGAGGCACTCAACAAGAACAAGCGTAAAATAGTGTGTTTTACCAAAATCAGTACTGAATAATCACTATTATCCTTAGCCCCACGGTGGGCGCTAAACTGTTTACCCGGAAATTCGAGTAACAATTAAACTTATCTAGTGGTTTTAAGGATACGTGATTTAATCCAATACCAATTGACAAACAAGGAACTGAATAGATAATCTGAATAAGAAAATAAATCACACCAGTATTCTAGCAGCGCCTTCGACCTCGATTCGAGATGGTCTCGAGGTTGAGTAGGAAGAACAGTAAATAACAAAGGATCAACAATGATGAACAGTAATGGAGAGTAAGTAAAATAAAGAACAACGCTTTTGTATATCTTTTTCCGTAAATAAATGCCGCTTACAAATGAATGGGGTCCCTCTTTATATAGTAGAGGAATCCTAAATAAGGTACAATTCTAATAACGAAAATAAATTCCATGATTGGAGTCAATAACCGCTTGATTCGACCTGTTCCGGGATTTTCGCCGAGATCTTCGGTCGGTTGCTAATATCTTGTCATTCCGTTATTATGCCCTACTCGAAGTCAGTCATGCTCGATCTCGATATTCGGCGAGCACTTCGATCTTCATGCTTCATACTCTGCCATTGAGCCCGAGCCTGATCTATTACGAGCTCGCTCTCGAGGCAGCTCCTCGTACCTTCCAAATCTGACATAACCGATTTTGACAGTATACAATGAGTATTTATAGAACTTTTCATTTGAAATATTTAACTCTCGTAGCTTCTCATCATTCAGTTATCTTTATCCTGTCGCATCTCATTTGTTTACTCAATTGGGGTTGATAACAACGTTGTCGTTTTGTGTTCAATGATTATGAAGCTTATTTGTTTAATATTTAAGTGTTGGTTACTGGAAATTCAGTATATCTTATATTAGGATTGGTAATAATATCGTCGTTTTTTTTTTTTTTTTTTTTTTTTTTTTTTGGTTAATTTTCACGTTTTTGGTTCTCTTCTTTCACTCAATCTCTAATCAACTTTTATCCAAATAGAAAGTTGGGGGACTTTATCAAATCGGAATTATGTCTTCCTTCTTTGTTTTCGTGGTGAGGTGGGGGTGCGGGACAGAATCTGCGGCAGATTTAAATTGATTAAATTTTGTATAATAAAATCAAAATTATGATTAGGTTATTCCAATCTAGAGTACTAGTCATTTACGCTATACCAAAAAGTAAGGAGCGTATTACTATTACGTTGTANTTTTTTTTTTTTTTTTTTTTTTTTTTTTTTTTTATAATTTTAACCAACATTTCTTGGTTCACTGGTCAAGCACCTTGATACGATCCGAGATAGTCGGGACGAAACATAGAATACTTCGAAGGATTCCGATATTACTTGTTATTTCCAAACTGATAGTTAGATTAAGATAGTGATCAATATAACTTTGGGTATATCTTGTATGCTGCACCTAGAGATAAGTGTTCGCAACAAATTTTTGTCGTATGAAAAATAAACTGCAACAAAAATAATTTGAAGAATAGATTTTATTGATAAATATTTATGAGTACAATTCTATGTATCCTTTAATTCTCCTCTCTAAAATTCTCCATTATTCGAGGGCTTGAGAAGCGTTTTTCTCGAATGTAGGACGAAACAGACCTTCTTGTGATATATTTAATCGCCAAGAACGTCGAGCAGCACTTTGTTGTTACGGATTGATCTCCGGAAAGAACTCCGTTGATCAATCTTCTGTTGAAGAACTATGCACTTGATGATTGATCTCTCTGTTTTTGGATGTCTTCACCAATTGCGGAATGTTCTTCTCCAACTCTCTGTGTCCCCTGAAAGTTATGTAACCACTCTATTTATAATTGTAGAGGACAGACAATCCAACTACATATGAACTCTCTTGTTTGATTCTGATTGGCTCCTATAAGTCATCAAACTTATCACATAAGCTTGCTTGTGATTGGCCAAGACATGTCATTTTAGACACTTGGCAACTCTTGATTGGTCATTGTTTTGGTTTAGATTACCACATGATTTTAACACATGGCGTCACCTTATTGGCCTGGAGTTTGACTGGATATGCAATGCCACTTGACACATGTCATGAGTCGGTCTTAAGATGAAAAAAGCCTTGGGCTTAAATATATTAAAATGGACTTATTTAATTTGTAAAGTCCAAATTAAATATTCGCACCAAAGTAATTTAGAATTTAATCCAAATTTTGTATAGACTAAATTGAATAATTTTTACTTGTCTACATATGCCCCTACTTCAAGCCTTGTCGAGTCTTATGACGATGTTTGAAGTACCGGTGAATAGCACAATCCTTTGAATCTACCTCTAGTATTTTTTTGAGACTTATTTTAAAGTGTGGTTTGAAGGGATTGACTGTTGATTTCTTGTAATGCAAAATGGATAAATATCCAAAGTCAATATTATATTCTTGCAATTCGATTTGTCTTACCTGCTTCCAAATCCAAAATTAATGCGCGTTGAGACACATTCAAGAATTGTGATAATTTTGATTCCTTAAAGAAATAAAATTTTATCATTTTAAAAAACCTGCAGCTCATGCACTTCTAATTAGACTGGGAATACCACCCTTAAGCATCTATAAATAGACAGGAATTGGGCTCTCATAACACATGAGAAGAATAGGATCACCACGAGCTAGGGGAAGAAAATCGCAGTCTTCGAAATCTCTAACCAACTATCTATTTTTTTTTTACATAATATATGGTCTTTTTTTGCTTCTTTTTATTTCCTGTTCTTGTCTTAATTTTTGCAACGTACTACTATCACTACAAAAAACGGCCTAATTACGGGGGTTATTTTTAAGGTTTGTGGCGGTTTGAAACCCCGCAATATGTTGTTGCGGCACTCGTTAAAACCACCACAATAAGAGTCGCCGCAATCAATTTGCAGCAGTTTTTTGCTGACCGCCAGAACTAAGTAGCGGCGGTTACTTCGCGGCTGTTGACTCCTGCATATCTAAAATTAAATCTTTTTAAAATAATTTTCAATTACGAATTGCGACGGTTTGAAACCTCCGCAAAATAATTTTTTAATTTTTTTTATTAGCTTATATTTAAAGCTCCTGGCAGTCATAACCTCGGCGATTCATTGAATTCTTTTCATTCATATATTATTGACAAATTCACTAATTAAGGTGTAAATCGTAATCAAAGCAAAGAAAAAATATTTTAAAGTTAAGAGAAATCGATAACATATCGTAAAATCATAAAATGTTGTCATAAAGTATCATTAGTCTTTAAAACTAACTTGTCAATATTAAGTAGCATCATTAGACTCAAAAGTTAAATTTGAACACAAAACATTCACTCCAACATTCTAACATCCGCTCCAACCACACAACTATATTGTCACAATTAATTATCTAAGATAATTACAATGAAATCAACAGTTGTCACTAGAATTACTATCACAGCATGATCTTCTTGGGTCCATGGGAGAAAGCGGTTCACTGTCCGCATCACTTGACTGCATAAAAGGAACAAGCAAAGTATAAAAATCATGCAAGAATCAGACATTGCAATAACTCTAGGTTCTACTAAATACTGTAAGTAAATAAGTGTAACTCTTCAAGCTTCCTTTGTACTTGCAACTCAAATTTAAATTAACATTGAAGTTTTTCTTTTCTTTATTGGACTGAGAAAAGAGATGTTTGTGCAGATATACTTTGTTGAAGCAGTCAAAGAGTATTGGTAATGTATACAAGCCAGTAAAACTAATAATCACTAGCAATTAATAAACATGACCAAATAAAAGATTAATTTTATATTGCATTATGCTCCTAATTTAAAAAAAATCATGACCAAATAATACATTGCAGTAACTCTAGGTTCTACAACAACAACAACAACAACAACCCAGTAGAATCCCATTAATGGGGTCTGGGGAGGGTAGTATGTACGCAGACCTTACCCCTACCCCGAAGGAGTAGAGAGGCTGTTTCCGAAAGACCCTCGGCT
>AWOL01S0033325.1:0-10731 GCA_000715115.1 Nicotiana otophora
ATTATAATATTCGTTTATAAAATTATGAACGCTAATTTTTAATTAATTAAAGTAATAAAGGTACTATAATTACAATTACTTAAGACTATATAATTAATATTATTAACTATTATTACACTTATTATTACCTATTATATTATTTACATTTGATAAAAATAGATACCAATAAGTTAAAAATACTCTAGTACACTTATTGTTGATTAATAAGCGTAAACAATTTGATTCAAAAATGGGAAGGGTCAAAATTGGTCGGCAACAGCTTCCCCTCTTTGACCAGAGACGATAGAAGAGTTTTGGGGCAAAGAAATTGACTTAATGACCAATTTTACCTCGACTTCAGGCATATACTGCAAAGACTGTATATGGAATTGTGAAAGACCATGACCTATGATATTACAACTGAATTCTAGCTTTGAATCGCCTACATACCTCGGGCTTAATGAGGATCAGGCTATATGTAGTTCTGGAATGATGATTTGGATAGATTTAAACTTGCAGGAATTTCCCCAGTATCGTGTTATGAAGATACTGCAAGACTTGAAGATTTTGAGACCCAACATATTTTGAGTTGCAACTTGATTATAGGATTTGAAGGATTTTGACAATTTTGGAGTTCAACTGGTCGAATTGAGTTGGAGACTGGATCCTTGGCTCGCTTATGAGTTTATTATCCCTCATTAACGATGTAACCTGATTTGTTGCTTTGAGGAAGTTCCACGTTGTAGTGTTTGAACCAGCAAAAAAATGATATACCATACCTATATATTATAATGCAAATATCTTAGGATATAATATAAATATGCAGGAATAATATCTGCCGGCTAGACTTTATTTGGGATCTCTGGGTGATGGGATGTTTGAATCTGAAGCCTCTGAACTGTGAAACATTATTTGGGATGTCAGGGATGGGACGTTTGAACTTCGAAGCCTCCAAACTATGGAGCATTATTTGAGATGCCAGGAAGATGTTTGAACTTTGACTTTGAAGGTTAGCCGGGTTGTGTAGAATTCCGAAGTTGTTGGAGAGTTTGAATTTGACTTTGAATTTGAATTACCACGTGATAGGAGTATTTGACTTTGAATTTGACTTTGAATTTGAATTTCCTCGCGATAGAAATATTTTACTTTGAACTTGAATCTCTGCGCGATGGGAGTATTCGACATTGAATTTGAATCTCCACGCGATGGGAGTATTTGACTTTGAATTTGAATCTCCGCGCGATGGGAGTATTTGAATTTGAACCAAACAAGAATGTAAAAACGCATGTAAGCTACACAAATAAAACGTCAAAACATTCAAAATAAAATAGGAAGATAAATGAGCATGCCTAAGAGATACTCTTGACTGCAGAACTAATTCGCGACCGTCGATCAGCAAAACGTGTGACGAATTTGAATGGTCGATCCTTCGATTGGTGAATTTGGTGATGAGGTTTGTAAAGATCTATTTGAAATCTCTGATTTGGCAGAGCGACATGGTAACTATACAATCTGATGATGCGTTCGGGTCAGACTTTATGACTATATAATGAGTTGTGATTGGCAGAGCGGATGGTGTTATTTGTACACGGTGCTCCGATTGGCAGAGCAGGCGATGGGATATGTACAAGGTGCTCCGATTGGCAAAGAGGATGACGTGATATGTACAAGGTGCTATTATTGGCAGAGCAGATGGTGTGATCTGTACATAGGAGGTTTGGCTCCGGGACACATGCGAAGAATTCAAAGTTAGTCCTCAGCTATATGAGACTAAAATGAATTGAACGATAAAGGAGGATTGAGAGCTCATGAAGTTGGAGAAGGTTTGGCGTCGATTCTGGTGTTATCTGGCGCCTTTTCATCGCTGTCAATCATGCGCTCAAAGAAACAATCTTAGTAGGGTTGGGGCATTGATTCATGTTGATCGTAATCCTGGCCTTGCCTCCACTCTGGTGAATTATGCCTTTACCCTTGAAACGGATAACAATTGAATTTGTACGCGATTTTAAGGATATGTGAATTGATTCAACACAAGTAATCAGGAATGGTAGTTAATCGAATTAAAGATAAAATAAATAACCAAACCAGTTGTGACGTTGAGTCCGAGCTCGAATTTAAGCTTAACAGTAGTTTTGCCCTGGACTGGATCCTCGATTCGAAGCCAAATATATATGAAGAACTATGATTAAAATGAGAACCTTTCAATAGCTAGAAAGAAGAGAAATAAATTTGTATTGTCTTGATATGCGTGTTACAATGTGTCTATTGAATAAGAAACTTTTCCTTTATATAGTAGGGGAGTTTTACCTCTAATACAATTCTAAAAAAGGTAAAAATCCTCCATCTACATTTAATCACTGATACGCTACCCGCATCGGGCAAGATCTGCACCATGATATCTAGTTGGGTGCGGATATCAGGACCCTCTATTAGTCGTGTGCAACTGTTTATAATGCTTTCTGAGGTCTTGGAGCTCATTCCAGGTTCAGGGGGTGTTGTATTGTCAGGCCCGATGCCGAGCACCCCGTCTCAGCCTCGAACCAAAGAGTTCTCAGATTCGGTCTCTATCTCATACATTCATACTTCGTTTGACTCATCGAGAACTCGGAGTGTGTGCTGACCCCGAGTTCACTCGTATACAAGGTTGTTATTTGAAAA
This sequence comes from Nicotiana otophora, assembly GCA_000715115.1. Taxonomy (NCBI): domain Eukaryota; kingdom Viridiplantae; phylum Streptophyta; class Magnoliopsida; order Solanales; family Solanaceae; genus Nicotiana; species Nicotiana otophora. The sequence continues at coordinate 2,638 of AWOL01S0033325.1, forward strand.
ATCATTTATATTTATGGAAAACGCCGTCGTTCTGGATTATGATATGTTTTAACACTTCCCTCGATGCGAGTGCCATTTCTGGATGGCTCTGCTTTGTTGATGATGCTTTTCTGGATATGACCCTGACGATGTAACTTCCTTGCTGATGCAATCATTTCTTAATCTGGACAATGCATTACAAAGGCTTTCCTAGGCTGATGACCGAACCTTTTTAGGTTGCCTACGTATCTAAAGGAATCAGGTCTGAGCGTAGTTCGAGGGTGTGAGTAAATGAAAATATTTAAATGACCGAGCCTGACTCAGGCAACCTACGTATCCAAACAAAATCAGGTCAAAACGTAGTTCGATCACAATAGATGCAAAATGATAGAATTTTAAATGATATGACCGAGTTTGACTTAGACTGCCTGCGTATACAAACGGAATCAGGTCAAAATATAGTTCGGTTACAATGGATGACTATATCCAACTTGGATTTCCTACGTATTCCTTTCAAAGGAAATCAAGTCATGGCATAGTTCTGAATACATGAAAATGATGTTAGGATTGTCTATTACAAGAGCGTAACCGTACCCTATGTGGGTTTCCTATGTATCCTATCATGGAAGTCAGGTCAAGCGTAGTTCTGTTACATAAAAACCTAATTCTATTGTCTTCAAATGTAGTATATCTTGATTGCATCTGAATTAATGGTCTTCGTGCTCACTTTGCCATCCATCTCTGATAAGATTAATGCTCCTCCTGATAATACCCAGTGGACCAAATATGGACCCTGCCAATTTGGCACGAACATCCCCATTGCTTCTTCTTGATGGGGAAATATCTTCTTCAAGACCAACTTCCCTGATGTGAACTGCTAGGTTTGACTTTCCTATTGAATGTGTTGGCCGTCCTATTTTGATACAGCTGACCATGGCAAACTGATGTTGATACTCAATTCTACCTTCATATTTCTATTTTTTTTAAATTTTATCTGCAGAATATTCCCTTGCATTACTATCCGGATGACATTTTTATATACTTTTGTCAAATTAGTATTACAAAAGTTCCATACAAATAATTTTATTTCTTTTTTCTAAGCTTTTAATTTGATTTTGGTATTTTTAATTGATAAATATTTATTAACTACTCCCTTAGAATTATTTCTGAGTGTTTAATTGTCCAAATTAATTATTTACATCAACATACACATTTTATAATATTTTACATCATTTCATATAATTATATTTGTATTTTTATATCATTTGCAATAATATCCGATATTTTTTGGTAATCGTCTTTATTATGTTATTTAGGTAAAAATAACCTTTTCATATTTTTACAATCATAGTCTATTATTTTAAAAGTATTAATTCCAAAAACAACATTTTTATCATTTTATAATCATTTTAAATATAGTTTTATTTAATTTTAGTATTTCTTAAAAATTCCAGCCCAAAAAACAAGCCAAAATCGGACCAAAACAAGCCCAAAACACCAGGGCCAATCCTTGACCCGTCAGCAAACCTAAGCCAAACGACCTCTTTGTCAAAAACCCGGTCAGGACCCATTTTTTGACCCGCCCTGCCTTCCTTTTAATCCTGGCCGTTGACCTCAAATGATCAACGGCCCACAATAAACCCCTCACTCTCCTTACATCCCTATACCCCAAACCCTAGCCCATTTCCCCTCCACCAACTGCCCTCAAATCCTCTCAACCCATCTTTGCCTCTCTCTTATAACCTAGCCGCCTTACCCTAGCCCAAACCCAGTCCAACATCAAAATCCTTCACATTTTCCTTTCCTTTTTCGACTCTGAAAATATTACCTCTCCATTTCTTGCCTTGGTTCATTTGGTACCGATTTATTTATGGAAGTTTTTCACCGGCTTTGATTCTGAATATCTACTGTATTCTTGGGTTGATACACTCAAATCAAGATCGCATGGGTTCTGCTTAATCAGATCTTCAGCTATTTTTGATTCTCCGTCTTAACTAGGGTTTGCTTGATTGAGCTCTAATCCGATTCGAAATCGGTTTTCATGAGATTCTTTCCTTATTTTTGTGATTTAATTGACAGTTTTCCTTTTAATTTGTGTGAACCAAACACTATATAAACCCCTCCCCTAATTCCTCTAAAACAGACTTTAATCGCTGCTCTATGTCACTCACTTATTCTACACTCGAGTTTTTTCTAAAATTTATTGGATTCTTGTTTGGCTGAAAGCCAAGGCCACCATGATTGGTTTATTGACTTCTCTAGTGTAAACACTGCTCGGAGCTCATTCGAAGCTATTGTGAACCCTAAAGCACCGGATTTGGGGGTTCTCACTATTCTCTCTCGACTGTTGCTAATAAGCCATTGCCGAGGTTAGCTTTCTTGATTTATTTGTTCATTTAATTTGCAACTGGTTAGTGCTCTTTTCTCTTGCAATTCTGTTCCTTTTTCTTCTTGTGTGTATGTTCTGTGTAACAATATTATTTGAACTTTTATGAACAAGCATGATTAGTTCCCCTGCAATATGAACTCTAATATTATGCTATCGTTGTATGCAATCTTATTTGTCATAATGCTATTCTGCAAATCCAATGTTCTCTAGTATCTAATCTGTTTACGTCCCAAACTTTAGGATATGCTCACTGTGCGTGTTTAATCTGGTTGATTTATGTCCTTCTTAGGTTTCCCTAGCTTATTACGTTTATTTTAAATCTGAATTCTGCATTTACTGTCTGTTATGAGTTCATCTTCATGCCCTGTTTTGGATTTTTGTATTGAGACCTCTTGTGGAGACTGATGCATGCCCAGAATTTGTTTGAATGCGTTCCTTTCTTCTTCATGTTAAATCATTCGTGTATAAATTGCTGCTTGCTAGTCTCCTTAGAATTGGTTCATGTCATATACTTGCCCTGAACTTTCAGGCTTAATTCTTTTTTTGTAAAAGGCTCTTGTTTGTTAGACTCTTTGTAATTAAGTTCTGCTTATTCTAGGGAGTCTATCTGTGTGATACTGTCACTTTAAATTTGTTTACTAACTTGGGAAGTTATTGTATGTGCTCATTATGTGTGTTTGCAAGAGCCTTTATGTGGATTTCGAATGTGTTCATTTGTTCTTTCACCCATTAGACATCACCTCCTAGGATGATTATTTAGAAATTCGTGCTATGGGTAATTGTAATATTATGAATCTATGTTTATGTGTTCTTTCCTAAACTTGAAGTCATCTAAATGATGGGTTTGCACTTATGTTCCTGTATTCCTATTGGTTGTTAACTTGCAACTGCAAGATATTTGCTTCTATGCTTGGGCTTGGTCTGTTGGGCCATGTTTGTTGTTGGATCTGAACACTGAATCCAAGCATGCTCTATCCACCCTTGTGCACCTGGAGTTTGGGCTTGTTGGTTTACATGAAGATCGAGGCTAGTGAAGGCCCAGATGCATCACTAGGTTACTTTGTATTTGTAATATGGGCCTGTAATTATTCTATTTGGGTCTGTAATAACTTGTAAGAACAAACGCCGGGAAAATTAGTAAAAGGGGATTGGGGATACTCTAATTTTCATATGAAAGGGTAGAGAGCATGCCTACAGGGTCTAAATAATTTTATTTCCTACTTGTTCATCATGCTCTATGTTTGTGCACTACTTGCCAATAGGCCCTCAACATCGCGTGTTCACTTAGAAATCAGGATTTAGGACTCTAATTAACTGTTAGCATTAATCCTACCAACATGACTCACAACATGTCAAGAAAACATGCCTATAGGATTCAATTTACCTTGTTTGCTATTTGTTCATCTTGTTTTATTTCTGCATATAGAAAATATGCCTATAGGACAACATGTTAAGTAACAAAAATTGCTTCAACTGTGTTCTCTACATTCATCTTTCTAGAAATCATGGCTATAAGGTTTGCAAATGAGAATTCGCCACTACTGTTTGTCTAAAATTAGTCTAAACTTGATCGTTTAGAAATCTTACCTATAGGAGTCAAACAATGCAACATGTTTATTCAACTACCCATGTATGAACTCCAAGCCCGATTAATTATAACACATCGTCCATATGTCCACCTAGTAACCATGCCCTTAGGTTCAATTAATTCGAAAAGCAACTGTTCATTTTAATTATGATTAGGAACGCATTTTTGTTTGACTATTCTGTTGTCGTCTATCACCACTGTTTGGAAAATTACGTGCATGTGAACCTATGTATGGAGGTAAACATGAATCCCCTTTGTGCTAATTGCATCTTTATATTAAATCCTATTTGTTTCAACTATGTGACGCCTACTTTTCTAATTTTGAGCAGCCTAGATTGAGTCTAGAGCCACCTATATAGTGGTCCAATGCCTCCTGGACCGTAGGAATGGGACAGATAGGCATGTGTAGGGTGCAACTTAGAATTGAACTAGTGTGCTTTAGGTAAAAATAATTTAAAGATAGTAATCAGGTAGCAGGAGATGATAGATTGTGCTTACTGGATAATATGAGCAACCCTTATACTCCAAAGGGTTGTGAAGTATTATTAATGTTGTACGGGGTGATCCTTTAACCTAAACATTTTAGGACACCCCCCCCCCAAACCACATTATGTCTAATTGTTCCTTGTATATTTGTTTGTTGAGAAACCTAGATTTGACTAAGCTATACTTTGTAACCTCCAAGAGTTGTACCGATCGGTTTATTCATGGACAAATTATATTTCTTTCAAACTATTTCCTTTAAATTACTTAAGTATGATTTCTTTCAATTAATTACTTTTCCTTGAGTAGCTAATATATCACTTATATCCCTAATCTCGTAATTTGCATGCGCACTTAGAATAATTATTTATAATTAGATAATCCCCACATAGTCTAAAATTTGGCCGAGAACCACAATTGTGAACGTCGAATAGTGCCTAGCACCTTATTTTGAGGTAATTTAAGCCCTTAACCGATCGTTAGTGACACAGACTAGTCAGGACAGAGTTATTTGCAAATCGGTTCCCTAACGCACCTCAAAAGTCGTTAGGTGGCGACTCTTCTCATCTAATACCCATTTAAAAGAGTTGTCACATGTCGAAACCCGCTTTCACGAGAAAATGGGGTGCGACAGTATGGCGACACTACTAGAGATACTTAGGTTCTTACCGTAACAGATTTTTATAATGTAGATTATTGAATTGCTTGACTTCTTTCATGTACCTCCCTTTCCTTGTCCCTTTATTTATTCGAAATTGTTGCATCATGAACCTTCATTTCCCCTCACCTCTATTTGCTTCGTTTAAATACGTTTTTTCGAATTTCGTAAACTATGATAACTATTTCCCTTTGTCGTTTCTTTTCCATTTCTCTCTCGCTTATTTTATCGCATTATTTAATATTGCCTTTATGTACTTTCACCATGTAAATTACTTGAATATATGTTATCACTTTCGCATAAGCATGTTTTCAACATCATGTCCCCCTCGTGCCAATTATCAACATAGCGGCGCTTGATGAGTGTCTGCGCATTCTGTAACTACCCTTGTCAAATTGGAAAAGCTTATTAGCGGTAGACTAGTCGATCAGCGGTGCAGTCGGCGGTCCCGTGCCTATCCCTCTCAAGTCATCTGCTTGAGAGTATTAGTCTAGACCCTTATAGAAACCTACTCTAATTGAAAATGTGCATGTATCATGTTAAACCTAGGATAGATCAAATACCCATGGTGTATTAAATCCGTTTAGATAAGCCTTGTTCAAAGTCTAAAGGTATCTCTATAATGCAAGGGATACATCCATGTTATGTGCATTACTTGGAGAGAATGTGCCAACGTGTTGACTATTATCGCGTAATTAATTAAATCAATAGGGGGAAGGGCTGACTCTTTTTTTATGCAGAAAATGAAACACATAATTCTCAGGTTCGGCATGGTCCAGAACATTCCACCTCTATTGATTGATTGGTGGAAATACCTCGCACCACGTGATAGGAATTATGTAAGAAGGGTATTGGGTAATTTACCATCCTTGAAGGACATTCGGCCAAGCAGAGAACTAATTGAGGATGCCACTATGTTCTGGGAAGAGAAGAAGGTCGTCTTTCAGTTCAGAAATTTGAAGATGATTCCTCTTTTGGAAGTAATTGGAGGTTTCGTCAGACTCCCCTAGGATAGTCCAGGCTTGTTGGTGCCAGAAAACGTACACCTCACAGTTTTTCATGTACCCAGTAAGTATCTAGTCTAACTGTAAAGAACTAGTGGCGAGGGATCGACTTGAAACTTACTAGTGGTCAAAATAATAAAATACGTAAAGTATATAGGTATGAAGAACAACAAGTAACAACGAAACAGATAATCTTTAATAATAAATTACCAAGCATGGTGTAACGACCCGACTGGTCGTTTTTAGTATTGTAGCCATGTTTCCCTATTTATCATCTTCTATGTTTAATATGGTTATGTGACTTTTCGGGGTGGTTGGTTTTGTTACGGGGATGTTTCGGAGTGAAATGGGACACTTAGTCCCAAGGTTGAAGGCTTAAGTTGAAAGAGTTGACTGGAGTTTGACTTTTGTGTAGAAGACTCCGGAATGGAGTTTTTACGCTTCTAATAGCTTCGTATGGTGATTTTGGACTTAGGCGTAAGTCCGCATGTTGATTTGGAGGTTCGTAGGTCGTTTTGGCTTGAATTGGCGAAAGCTGGACAATTGAAGGTTTGGAAGGTTGAGAAGTTTGACTGAGAGTTGAATTTTTTAATATCGGGTTGGGATTTTAGTTCTGGGAGTTGGAATAGGTCCGTTGTGTCATTTATGACTTGTGCACAAAATTTGAGGTCAATCGGAGTTGGTTTGATAGGTTTCGGCATTAGTTATAGAAGTTGGAAGTTCATAAGTTTATTAGGCTTGAATTGGGGTGAGATTCATGATTTCAGTGCTGTTTGATGTGATTTAAGGCTTCGAATCAATTTGTATCATATTTTAGGACTTGTTGGTATGTTTGAATGGGGTCCCGGGAGCCTCGGGTGTGATTCGGATCATGTTCGGCTTATTTTTAGACTTGTAGGACTGTTGATGTATCTGGCTCTAGTTTCCTTTTACCCGATCGCGAGGTACTGTCCGTGGTCGCGAAGGGTTGTTTGGTGAATGATGGAAGTTAGTCTATGCGTTTATGATATTGGGCATGCGTTCGTGAAAATTTGAGGTATCAGGCCATCGCGACCGCGTGAGGGTTCACGCGTTCGCGTAGAGGAGTGATCATCTGGAGAGTCAGGCTTTAAGCCTATGCGATCACCTAGTGTTGCCCGCATTCGCGAAGGAGCAGGTTGGTTTAGTATCGCATTCGAAATAGAGTTTTCGCTGTCGCATAGACCATTGTGGTGGGCAGTGGACTTTTGTTCTTCGCGATCGCGAGGGACTTTCTGCGATCGCGAAGAGGAACAACTGGGCAGCAGATATTTAATTCCAAATCAAGGGTTAGAGTACCATTTTCATATTTTGAGTAGTAGAGCTCGATTTTGGGCGATCTTGGAGGGGATTTTCACATCTTGGATCGAGGTAAGTATTTTTGACTTGGATTTGTTAATACTTCATGATTCCATCTTTGTTTTTAGCATTTAAATAGTGAATTAAAGTGAAGAAATGGGAGATTTTGTGGAAACATTTCAAAAATGAAAAATTGGTGGTTTGAAGGTCGATTTGAGGTCGGAATTAGATGATCTTGGTATGGTTGGACTCGTAATTGAATCGGTGTTCAGCTTTTGTGAATTTTGTCGAGTTTAAAGGTGCGAATCCGAGGTTAACTTTTTCGGTTGACTTTTTGATTTTGATAAAGATTGAAACGTTTTTGTTTGAAGTTGTTTCCCGTGGCATTATTTGTTGATATTGAGTTGTTTGTGACTAGATTCGAGTCGTTTGGAGGCCTATACGCGTGGGAAGGGCTTGTTGGAGTTGTGACTTACGCAGTTTGAGATATGTAACACTTCTAAACTTGGATTTGAGTGCATTCAACCCTAAGGACTACGTTATGTGAAAGATATTGGGGTGACATACGCGCTTGGTCATGGGCGTGTGTGCATGCACTGATTTGTTCATAGTTTGGGGAGGCCTTTAGCTAATACCAAGTTTGTTTTTCTATCATACAATGTTACCCCCCCCCCCC
>AWOL01S0033325.1:11734-29136 GCA_000715115.1 Nicotiana otophora
AATCATATCTAGGCTACGTGCTAACTGCTTGAGACTTGATAGGTTTATTCTTGTTGTTTCTATGTTATATACCTTATTTTCACACATGTTCTCAGTCATGATACTATATTCGTGCATGATATCTCTGTTTCAGTACTTCTAATCTGATTACTCACATGTCGCTGGCATCGCCTAAGGGTAAAACTGTTTAATTGAATATTTGAGATGCGCTCATTTGAGACTTGAACGGTTAATGATTGAGTTTGGGCCGTAGAGCCAGGATGGTATTGATTTTGAGGTGACGCGTACGCCAGACCCATATTGGGCTGAGTGTTATTGTTTTGAGGCGGCGCGTGCACCAGGCCTCATTATAGGGCTAAGTGTTTATAATTGGCGCTTGGGCAGGATCTGCCTCTCCGGAGTCTAACATGCCTGCAGTGGGCGCAGGCACAGTATTTCATATATGTGCTTGATGATGAGCAGTTATGCCAGGCACTCGTACAGTGCTAAGTGTAAATACTATTGATGGATGTATTGTGATGTTGTTGATTTATGTGTTTACTTGACATGTAGGCATAGAGATGTACTTTTCTCATGCTAACTGGTAATTGACGTGCTTTATCCGTGTTGGGTTTTAAACTTTTATACTTGAAAACATTCCTAAACTCTTGAAATAAGAACGAGATGTACTTGATATCATTGATTTACTATTTTTATGGTTTATCTTGTATTTTCTTAACGGTTATCGGTTATTGGTACTGGCATTTGACTGGTGTTCTGAGCTCGTCACTTCTTTCAACCCAGGGTTAGTGTTGTTACTTATTGAGTACATTGGGTCGGTTGTACTCATACTACACTCTGCACTTCGTGTACAGATCCAGGTACATCCGGTCGAGGTGATTTTTCGGCTTGAGTTGTGCCAGCTTGCTTGGGAGTCTACGAGGTAGCTGCCATTTAGTCTGTAGTCCTTGAAGCTCTCTTCCCGTTATCTTTATCTTTACTGGTTCTTATGTTCAGACAGTTGTAGCAGAGGATTTATTCCGTACTTTGTTATTCGGTTGTGCTCATGTACTTATTGACACTAGATTTTTGGGCTTGGGTTGTAGTAGCATTTAGACTATATTCTTAGTTACTTTATGACATTCATCCATTGTTGAGTTATTAGACCATGTTATCTCATTTTCATTGTTAATCATGTGATTGTTGGCTTACCTATCCGATTGGGTTAGGTGCCATCACGACTTTTGGATTTTGGATCGTAACAAGTTGGTATCAGAGTAGTAGGTTGATTAGGTCTCATGAGTCACGAGCAAGTTTAGTGCAGCCTTGCGGATCGGTACGGAGACGTCTGTAATTATCTTCGAGAGGCTACTGATCTATTAGGACACTTCACTTTCTTGCATTCTTATCATGCGAATTTGTTAATTTCGAAGTTTGAAACTTGACTCTTCTATTCTCTCACAGATAGTGAGGACATGTGCAACCAGATCAGGCGGTCAGCCACCAGTACCACCAGCTAGGGCTACGAGAGGTCGGGGTCGCGGTAGAGGCTGAGGTACGGCTTGTACCACAGTTGGAGCAGCACATGTGAAGCCACCAGTTGCTCCAACTGAGGAGCAGATACTAGATGTTATTGAGCCGGTGGGACCCGCTCTGGCACAAACTGTGCCCATTGTTATTTCAGGCCTTCAGGAGACTTTGGCCCAGTTTTTGACTATATGCACTAGCCTTGCTCAGTCGGTTTCAGTTCCAGCCGCACCAGCCAATTCTCAGGCTAGGGGAGGTGCTCAGACTCCTGCCGCTCGTACTCCATAGCAGGTAGCTCAGGGACTCCAGACACCGGGGGTACTACCAGCCCAGTCGGTTGCTGTTGCTCGGGCCGAAGTTGGCCCACCTATGAGCGATGAGGAGTAGAAGAGGCTAGAGAGGTTTGGGAGGCTTAAGCCTCCAGACTTCAATTGGGGAGGAGTAAGAGAATGCCCAGGATTTCCTACACTGGTGTCAGCAAATTCTTTGCACAACAGGTATTTTGGAGACCACCTACCGATGGTGGCAGGCCTATGAGTTGAGAAGGCCAGTTGGCGCAGCGCCACTTTCATGGCATGCGTTCTCCATTCTCTTTTAGAGAAGTTTGTTCCATAGACCCACAAGGAGGAGATGCGTAGAGATTTTGAGCAGCTACGCCAGGGAAATATGACTGTGACCCAGTATGGGATGCGATTTGCAGATTCGGCCCGTCATGATATATGGTTGGTTCCCACAGAGAGAGAACAGATTAGGAGGTTCATTGATAGCCTCAACTATGGACTATGTTACAGTTTGGCCCGAGAGGCCAAGACAGATGCTAGGTTTGACCAGGTGGTCGAGATTGCTAGGCTTTTAGAGTTTGTTCGCAGGCTTGAGCACCAGGAGCGGGAGGGAAAGAGCCCCCGTAGTTTTGGTGATTTCAGTGGTACCTCATCTAGAGGTTAGTCACATCACAATAGAGGTCGTCCTTACAGGCCCGCTCAAATGGCTCGTCTGGTTCATCGTAGGGCATCAACTAGTCATGGTTCATACAGTGCTCATTCGGGTCAGTCATCTTCCAATGCCCTCCCAGCTCAGATTTCATCCTATACTCCATCAGTTTAGGGTTCATCAGTATCGGGTTCTTCCAGTGCTTATAGTTCTCGGGGTCCGATGCAGACCCTACCACCATTTTCGGCTTGAGTTTGTTATCATTGTGGAGGGTTGGGGCATATGAGGAAGTACTGTCCCCATCAATACATAGGTCCAGTGCAGTAGGGAGGCCAGTCTATAACCCCTGCACCAGTTGCTACATCAACTTCTCAGCTAGCTCAGGGTAGAGGTCATACAGTTTGAGGTCACCCCAAAGGGGGATGTCAGACAGGTGATGGTCAGGCTCAATGCTATGCTTTTCCCGCCAGGCCAGAGGCAATGGCTTCAGATGTAGTGATCATAGGTATTGTTTCAGAGTGTTACAGTGATGCTTCCATATTATTTGATCCTGGTTCCACTTATTCATATGTATCATCGTACTTTGCATGTTATTTGGATATGTCCCGTGATTCCTTAGTTACATCTGTTCATGTATCTACACCAGTGGGTGATTCTATTATTGTGGATCATGTATATCAGTCGTGTGTGGTGACTATTGGGGGATTGGAGATGAGAGTTGATCTTTTACTGCTTAGTATGGTTGATTTTGACGTGATTCTAGGCATGGATTGGTTGTCACCATGTCATGCTATTCTGGATTGTCACGCTATGACCATGACATTGGCGATGCCGGGATTGCCTAGGATTAAGTGGAGAGGTTCTTTGGACTATGTTCCCAGTAGAGTGATTTCATATTTGAAGGCCCAACGGATGTTTGGGAAGGGATGTTTGGCATATTTAGCCTTTGAGAGGGATGGTGGTGCTGATACTCCTACCATTGATTATGTTCGGTAGTGCAAGATTTTTCGAATGTGTTCCCTGGAGACCTGCAGGGCATGCTACCCGACAAAGACATCTATTTTTGTATTGACTTGGTGATGGGCACTCAGCCCATATCTATTCCTCCATATCATATGGCACCAACAGAGTTGAAAATATTCAAAGAACAACTTCAGGTGCTTCTTGATAAGGGGTTCATTAGGCTTAGTGTGTCGCCTTGGGGTGCACCGATTCTATTTGTGAAGAAGAAAGATGGTACTATGTAAATGTGCATTGATTATAGGCAGTTGAACAAAGTTACAATTAAGAACAAGTACCCGTTGTCACGCATTGATGACCTATTTGACAAGCTTCAGGGTAAGAGAGTGTTCTCTAAGATTGATTTGAGGCCTAAATATCACCATTTGCAGATTCGGGATTCTGATATCCCGAAGACGAGATTCAGGACCCGCTATGGTCACTACGAGTTCCTTGTGATGTCTTTGGTTTGTCCAATGACCCAATAGCATTTATGCATCTGATGAATGGTGTATTCCAGATATATCATAATTCTTTTGTTATAGTATTCATTGATGATATACTGGTGAACTCACGTAGCCAGGAGGAGCATGTGCAGCATCTGAGGATTGTACTATAAACATTGAGGGAGCAAAAGCTTTATGATAAATTATCCAAGTGTGAGTTCTAGCTTGATTTTGTGGCGTTCTTGGGGCACGTGGTGTCCAGTGAGGGTATAAAGGTAGATCCGAAGAAGATTGAGGTAGTTCAGAGTTAGCTTAGACCGTCTTCAGCTACTGAGATTCAGAGTTTTCTTGGCTTGGCTAGATATTATCACCGTTTAGTGGAGGGTTTCTCGTCCATTGATGCACCTTTGACTAGATTGACCCAGAAGGGTGCCCCATTCAGGTGGTCTGAAGAGTGTGAGGAGAGCTTTCAGAAGCTCAAGACTGCCTTGACCATAGCTCCAGTTCTAGTTTTGCCTTCAGCATCAGGTTCATATACAGTTTATTGTGATGCTTCTCAGATTGGTATTGGGTGTGTCCTGATGTATGAGGGTAGGGTGATTGCTTATGTTTCACGTCATTTGAAGCTCCATGAGAAGAACTACCCCGTTCATGATTTAGAGTTGGAAGACATTGTTCATGCATTGATGATTTGGAGGCATTATCTCTACGGCGTGTCTTGTGAGGTATTTATAGATCACTAGAGTTTATAGCACTTGTTCAAGCAAAAGGATCTAAATTCGAGGCAGCAGAGATGGTTGGAGTTGTTAAAAGACTATAATATTACCATTTTGTATCATCCCGGGAAGTTTAATGTGGTGGCCGATGCCTTGAGTAGAAAGGCAGTGAGTATGGGTAGCCTTGCATATATTCTAGTTGGTGAGAGTCTACTTGCATCAGATGTTCAGGCCTTGGCCAATTAGTTCGTGTGGTTAAATATTTCGGAGCCTAGTCGGGTTCTAGCTTGCGTGGTTTCTTGGTCTTCCTTATTTGAGCGCATCAGAGAGCGTCAGTATGATGACCCCCATTTTCTTTTCCTTAAGAACACGCTACAGCACACTGATGCCAAGAAGGTTTCTATTAGAGATGATGGGGTGCTGCGGATGCAGGGTCAGATTTGTGTGCCCAATGTGGATGGGTTACGTGAGTTGATTCTTAAGGAGGCCCACAGTTCGCGGTATTCCATCCATCCGGGTGTCGCGAAGATGTATCAGGACTTGAGGCAGCACTATTGGTGGAGGATAATGAAGAAATATATAGTGGATTATGTGGCTCGGTGCTTGAACTGTCAGCAGGTGAAGTATGAGCATCAGAGGTCGGGCGGTTTGCTTCAGAGACTTGAGATTCCTAAGTGGAAATGGGAGCGTGTTACCATGGACTTTGTTGTTGGGCTCCCACGGACTTTGAAGAAATTCGATGCCATTTGGGTGATTGTGGACCGGTTGACTAAGTCCGTACATTTCATTCTGGTTGTGACTACCTATTCTTTGGGGCGGTTGGACGATATCTATAACCGCGAGATTGTTCGTCTTCACGGTGTGCCGGTGTCCATTATTTTAGATCGGGGCGCACAGTTCACATCGCAGTTTTAGAGAGCAGTGCAGCGATAGTCGGGAACATGGGTTGAGCTGAGCACATCATTCCACCCCCAGACAAACGGGCAGTTTGAGCGCACCATTCAGATTTTTGAGGATATGCTACGCGCTTGTGTTATGGATTAAGAGGCTTCTTGGGATCAGTTTCTACCGCTTGCATAGTTTGCCTACAACAACAACTACCAATTGAGTAGATGGCTCCTTATGAGTCCTTATATGGGAGGCGGTGTCGTTCTCTAGTGGGTTGGTTCAAGCCGGGAGAGGCTAGGTTGTTGGGTACTGATTTGGTTCAGGATGCCTTAGAGAAAGTCAAGTTAATTTAGGATCATCTTAGCACAGTACAGTCTGGACAGAAGAGTTACGTTGATCGGAATTCGTGATATTGCATATATGGTGGGAGAGAAGGTATTGCTTAGAGTATCGCCCATGAAGGTTGTGATGAGGTTCCGGAAGAAGGGAAAGTTGAGCCCTCGGTATATTGGCCCTTTTGAGGTGCTTGAGAGGATTGGAGAGGTGGCCTACAAGCTTGACTTACCACCTAGTCTATCGGGTGTTCACCCAGTATTTCTTGTTTCTATGCTCCGAAAGTATTATGGTGATCCGTCTCATATTTTAGATTTCAGCACGGTTCAACTAGATGGGGATTTGACTTATGATGTGGAGCTGGTGGCCATTTTGGATCGGCATGTTCGAAAGTTGATATCAAAGAATATAGCTTCAGTAAAAGTTCAATGGAGAGGCCAGCTAGTTGAGGAGGCTACTTGGGATACCGAGCGAGAGATTCGGGGCAGCTATCCACACCTATTTAAGACTCCAGGTATGATTCTAGACCTGTTCGATGACGAACCTTTGTTTAAGAGGGGAGAATATAATGACCCGGCCGGTTGTTTTGAGTATTGTAGCCTCGTTTCCCCATTTATCTCTTCTTCTATTTTTAATTATGGTTATGTGACTTTTCGGGGTGGTTGGTTTGGTTTCGGAGATATTTCAGAGTGAAATGAGATACTTAGTCCCAAGGTTCAAGGCATAAGTTGAAAGAGTTGACCAGAGTTTAACTTTTGTGTAGACGACTCCATAATGGAGTTTTAATGCTTTCTATAGCTTTGTATGGTAATTTTGGAGATAGGCGTAGGTCCGGATGTTGATTTGCAGGTCCGTAGGTCATTTTGTCTTGAATTGGCGAAAGTTAAAAAGTTGAAGGTTTGTAAGGTTGAGAAGTTTGACTAAGAGTTGACTTTGTTGATATCAGATTCGATTTTGTCCTTTATGACTTGTGCGCAAAATTTCAGGTCAATCAGAGTTGGTTTGATAGGTTTCGGGATTAGTTTTAGAATTTGAAAGTTCATAGGTTCATTAGGCTTGAATTGGGGTGTGATTTGTGATTTCGGTGTTATTTGATGTGATTTGAGGCTTCGACTAAGTTTGTATCATATTTTAGGACTTTGTTGGTATGTTTGAATGGGGTCCCGGAGGCCTCGGGTGTGATTCGGATCATGTTCGGCTTATTTTCGGACTTATAGGACTGCTGATGTATAAGGTTCTGGTTTCCTTATACGCG
Source organism: Nicotiana otophora (assembly GCA_000715115.1). Lineage (NCBI taxonomy): Eukaryota > Viridiplantae > Streptophyta > Magnoliopsida > Solanales > Solanaceae > Nicotiana > Nicotiana otophora. The sequence continues at coordinate 18,808 of AWOL01S0033325.1, forward strand.
ATCGCGAGGTAATGTCCATGATCGCAAAGGGTTGTTTGGTGACTAGTGGAAGTTAGTCTATGCGTTCACGATATTGGGAAAGCGTTCGCGAAGATTTGAGGACTCAGTCCATCGCGATCGCGTGAGGGTTCACGCGTTCGCATAGAGGAGTGGTCATCTGGAGAGTCAGGCTTTAAGCCTATGTGATCGTGTAGTGTTGCCCGCATTCACGAAGGAGCAGGTTGGTTTAGCATCGCATTCGCGATAGAGTTTCTATGGTCGCATAGACCATTGTGGTTGGCAGTGAACTTTTGTTCTTTGCGATCGCGAGAGACTTTCCGCGATCGCGAAGAGGAACAACTAGTCAGCAGATATTTAATTCCAAATCGAGGGTTAGAATACCATTTTCATATTTTGAGTTGTAGAGCTCGGATTTGGGCGCTCTTGGAGGGGATGTGTACGTCTTGGATCGGGGTAAGTATTTTTGACTCACATTTGTTAATATTTCATGATTCAATTTTCGTTTTTAGCATTTAAATAGTGAATTAAAGTAATGAAATGGGGCATTTTGTGGAAACTTTTGAAAAATGAAAAATTGGTGGTTTGAAGGTCGATTTGAGGCCGTAATTGGATGATTTTGGTATGGATGGACTCGTAATTGAATGGGTGTTTGAATTTGTGAATTTTGTCGAGTTTCGAGGTACGAGCTCGAGGTTGACCTTTTGGGTTGACTTTTTGATATTGATTAAGATTGAAACTTTTTTGTTTGAAGTTGTTTCCTGTGACATTATTAGTTGATATTGAGTTGTTTGTGACTAAATTCGAGTCGTTTGGAGGCCTATATATGTGGGAAGGTCTTGTTGGAGTTCTGGTTTACGCAGTTTTAGGTATGTAACACTTCTAAGCTTGGATTTAAGGGCATTCAACCCTAAGGACTATGTTATGTGAAAGATATTGGGTGATGTACGAGCTTGGTTACCGGCGTGTGTGCGTGCACCGATTTGTTCATAGTTTGGGAGGCTTTTAGGCTAATACCGGGTTTGTTTTGCTATCATACCATGTTACCCCCTCCCTCCCCCCCACATCCCCTCTTGTTGTTTGATTATTTGAACTGTGAATCGTGTCTCGGCTACATGCTAATTGTTTGAGACTTGATAGGTCAATTCGTGTTGTTTCTATGTTATATACCTTATTTGCACATATGTTCTCAGTCATGATACTATATCCATGTATGATATCCCTATCTCAGTACTTCTTATCTGATTACTCATATGTTGCTAACATCGCTTAAGGGTAAAACTGTTTAATTGACTATTTGAAATGTGCCCATCTGAGACTTGAACGGTTAATGGCTGAGTTTGGGTCGTACAGCCGGTTTGGTACTGATTTTGAGGTGACACGTACGCCAGGCCCATATTGGGCTGAGTGTTATTGTTTTGAGGCGACGCGTGCACCAGGCCTCATTATAGGGCTAAGTATTTATAATTGGCGCTTGGGCAGGATCTACCCCTCTGCAATCTGACATGCTAGCAGTGGGCGCAGGCACAGTGTTTCATATATGTGCTTGATGATGGGCAGTTATGCCAGGCACCCGTATAGTGCTAAGTGTAAATACTATTGAAGTATCTACTATGATGTTGTTGATTTACGTGTTTACTTGACATGTAGGCATAGATATGTACTTTCCTCATGCTAACTGGTAATTGACGTGCTTTATCCGTGTTGGGTTTTAAACTGTTATACTTGAAAGCATACCTAAATTCCTGAAATGAGAACGAGATGTACTTGATATCATTGATTTACTGTTTTTATGCTTTATCTTCTATTTTCTTAACAGTTATCGATTATCGGTTATTGGTACTGGCATTTGACTGTTATTTTGAGCTCGTCACTGCTTTTAACCCAAAGTTAGTGTTGTTACTTATTGTGTACATTATGTCAGTTGTACTCATACTACACTCTGCACTTCGTGTGCATATCCAGGTACATCTGGTCGAGGTGATTTTTCGACTTGTACTATTATTGTAGAGCTCATGACTCTGTATTACGAGTTCGGGAGGATTTTATGTATTGATGCAATTTATTTATGACATCTAGCTTTAGATTTGCACTATTTCCGTTAATTCTATTTTCTTGTTCTGATGTTTTTATGCTTGACTTGCCTAGCAAGTGAGTTAGGTGCCACCACGACCGAATTGTGGTTTCTAGGTCATGACAGATGTATTGTATTGCTAGCACAAACACGTCGATCCGCACGGCATTGTGGTGAGGCGGCTTAGCCGATCGGGTCGAGAGCGGACGCCATGCCGCACACATGGTGGTTATATGATATTATGTCGATAACTAATGATCTCTCAACACTATATTTTAATGTTTATTTGATGATTTACTTATGTTTTAACTTGGAATTTAAAACACTATTGATTTTCTTACTACTTCCATATTTCTCTCTTCTTATGTTGTCATTCCATTCCATGCGAGGGTATTTAGATTTACATACTAGTACCATTACATATGCACTAACGTCCCTTTTATCCAGGGACGTTGCATCTTTAATGGATGCAGGTAGTACCTCCGTAGGCGGTACAAACTCTTGATAGGAGCGTATCCTCTCTTTAGTAGATTTTGGTGAGCCCTACTCTGCATCGAGGCCCTTATGATGTGTTGATTCCTTATACATTATTTTTTTAGGTATCGCCGGGGCCTTGTCACTACCTCTTTCATACAATTCTCATATCTATTTAGAGGCTCTGTAGACACACTGTGGTTCATGTTTGAATGGGGGGGAACTATAAATGTTGTTTTGTCATTTCATTCCACTTATAAAACCATGGACTTCTACTATTTTATTATCTATTAATGAAACTCCTTAATGAATGAAAAATCAACATTGCACATTCTCATCTTCTCATATTGATCGTTACATGTTTTTTTTCTTCTTAAATCAATCAAGGGTAAGGGCAGAGAATAGAAACCAAGTAGGCTTGCTTGACTAGGTTACCTTGGTTGAGCATCGGTCCCACTCCCCAAGGTCGGGGCGTGACAAGCTTGATATTTGAGCCTAAGGTTTTAAAGTGCCCTAGGATGTCTCAAAACTGTGTCTAGTAGAGTCCTTATCGGTGTGAAGTCGACCACATCTATAATTAGGAGGCTACTTTGGGCATTTAGGAATGTCACCCTTTTTTGACACTCTAGATCGTGCGATAGAGCTTGATTATAAGACTGTTCTTTCACTCGTGCGTTATTCTAATTTTCAGTACATGGCACCTAGGAAGAAGGCGAAGACTAGCCAAAGGATAAATGCCACCCCAAGATTGGCAGTCAATGCAGTGCCCGAGGCTACGGGTAAGAACCCAAGGGGTGAGGGCACTCCTCCAACAAATGCATCTCCTACTTCTATTACCCCTGCTGAGATTCCAACTGAGAATGTACAAATGCCTCCTCTAATTGATACTCCAGTTCCACCTCCATCTTCATTCTTCGGTCCCAGTGCTTCTGACGGGGACCTTAGGGGAGCCATTCAATTGTTGACCCAGATTGTGGCATCCTAAGCTCAGATACTAAATGCTACCTCTACTTCTTCTAGTCACCAGGGGGATTCAGTTAGTTCTAGGGTGAACAGATTCCTCCTGTTGGATCCTCCAATATTCACGAGTACTAAGCCCGAGGAGGACCTACATGAGTTTATTGATGAGATGCACAAGACCCTTTGTGTTATGCATGCCACTGAAATTGACGTCTTATCGCCTGAAAGAAGTGGTGTATACTTGGTTTGAGTTGTGGGAAGAGTCTCTTAAGGAAGGCGACCCTTCAACAAAGTGGAATGAGTTCGAAGATGCCTTTATTCACCATTTCCTACCTAAGGAGACTAGAGCGGCTCATGCTGTAAAATTTGAGAATCTGAAGCAAGGAAACATGAGTGTGTAGGATTATCACTTATAATTCGTGAATCTTTCAAGATATTCTTCTTACATGATGCCTACTATAAAGGCTAGGGTGCATCGGTTTATTCAAGGCCTTATTCCTTTGGTTATCAATGAGGCGCTAAAACTGCCTTGAACTCTGACATGAATTATGGAAAGATGGTAGCGTTTTCTCCCACTACAAAAACTCGAAAGTTGAAGAGTAGAATGGAGCGAGACAATAACAAGAAGGCCAGGTATGTGGATAATTTTAGTGGCTCCTATAGTGGTGGTGGTGGTGGAAGGTCATTGTTCAGGAGAGGGTCTACTGGACGATCATAGTCAATTACTCAGCTTTCAACTAGTGCACCGCTATCAGAGCCCAGCCAGCAGCAGTGGGGTCATTTCAAGCCTAATAAAGGCAATAGGGGACCTTATCAGTAGGTTCCGTTGGGTGGGAGTTTCCAACCACAGTAGAGGCCCACATGTCCTAAGTGTGGGAGGAAACATCCGGGAATATGCCGCATAGGCTCAGGAATGTGCTATGGATGCGATCTTAGGGGTCACATTTAAAGAGACTGTCGTTCATCTCGGCAGAAAGATAGTAGAGGTATGGTGCAGCCAGCCAGTTCAGTGGATACTACTTCTACAACACCTCATTCTTCTCGAGATACTCTTGCACCCGCATGGTGTGGTGCAGCCAGAGGTAGTGCACAAGGTTCGGGAGGACCCGATAGATTCTATGCCATGATGGGCCGCCAGAGTTCAGAGGCTTCTCCAGATGTTATCACAGGTATATTGACCATTCAATCTCATGATGTGTATGCTCTTATAGATCCCGGTTCTATTATCATATGTCAATCCTTATGTTGCCATAGCATTCGGGATAGAACCGAACAAATTTGTCAGCCATTCTCTGTATCTACTCCAATTGGTGAATCTATTGTGGCCACGTGGGTTTATAGGGATTGTATTGTCACAATGCATGATCGAGACACCATAGTTCACTTCATCAAATTGGAAATGGTGTATTTTGATGTGATAATGGGGATGGACTGGCTTTACTCGTGTTTTGCCAAGCTTGACCGCTGAACCCGGACCGTTAGGTTTGAGTTCCTAGATGATCTAGTCATTGAATGGAAGGGGAATGATGTCATGCTAAAAGGTAGGTTTATTTCTTACCTTAAGGCAGCGAAGATGATTAACAAGGGTTGTATCTACCACTTGGTCCGAGTCACTTCAGTATGTGTCGATTGTGAATGAATTTCTGGAGGTTTTTCCTGATGAACTTCCGGGAGTTCCACCATATAGGGAGATTGACTTTGGGATTGATGTTTTGCCGGGTACACAACCTATATCAATTCTACCCTATAGAATGGCTCTTGAATAATTAAAGGAACTGAAGGAGCAGTTGAAGGATCTGCTAGAGAAGGGTTTCATCTGACCGAGTGTGTTATCTTGGGGCTCACCGATTCTCTTTGTAAGGAAGAAAGGTGGGTCATTGAGGATGTACATAGATTATTGGCAGCTCAACAAGGTCACAATCAAGAATAAATACTTGTTGCCAAGGATAGATGACTTTTTTTCTCAGTTACAGGGTGCTAAATACTTCTCCAAGATCAACCTAAGGTTGGGGTATCACCAATTGAAGATAAGGGAGAAGGATATTCCAAAAATAGCTTTCAGGACCCGCTACGGGCACTTTGAATTTTTGGTAATGTCTTTTGGGCTAACGAATGCCCCAACAGCTTTCATGGATCTTATGAATCGAGTCTTCAAGCCTTTCCTTGACTCGTTTGTGATAGCATTTATTGACAATATCTTTGTGTATTCACGAAGTCGGGACGACCATGCCAATCATATCAGGGCGGTGCTGCAAACTCTATATCAGCACAAGTTGTATGCATAGTTTTTGAAATGTGAGTTTTGGCTCGAGTCCATCACTTTCTTGGGTCATGTGGTCTCTGTGAGGGAATCAAGGTTGATCCTCAAAATGTGCAGCTGTGAAGAATCGGTCTAGACCCACAACTCCGACAGAGATTCGTATTTTCTTGTGCTTAGATGGGTATTACAGGAGCTTTGTGGAGGGGTTTCTTTTCTTGCCTCTCTGTTAACCAAGTTAACCCAAAGAGTTGTTACATTCCAATGGTCAGATGCTTCTGAACGGATCTGTCAATAATTTAAGTCAAGGTTGACCACGATACCAGTGTTGACCTTACCGGAAGGTATGGATGGGTTCATCGTATATTGCGATCCCTTCAGGGTCGGACTGGGGGTGTGTTTTAATGCAACATGGCAAGATGGTCGTGTATGCTTCAAGGCAACGCAAGAACCATGAGAAGAATTACCCAACACATAACTTAGAGCTTGCGGTAGTGGTGTTTGCATTGAAAATTTGGCGTCATTATTTGTATGGGGTCCATATGGACGTATTCATGGATCATAAAGGTCTTCAGTACATTATCCAACAGAAGGAGTTGAACCTAAGGCAAAGGAGTTGGCTTGAGTTAATTAAGGACTATGACATCGACATTATCTATCATCCGGGGAAGGCTAATCTTGTGGCAGATGCTCTTAGACGGAAATCTATGGGTAGTTTGGCTCACTTGGAGGCACACCAAAGGCCGATGGCCAAGGAAATTCACCAATTTTCTAATTTGGAGTCTAGGTCATGGACTCCAACGAAGGTAGGGTGGTCATGCAAAATAGAGCCGATTCATCACTGGTAGTAGAAGTTAAGGAGAAACAGTACAATGATCCGTTTTTGGTGCAATTGAAGGAGGGAATTCATAAACACAAAATCATGGCTTTTTCCCTCTGTATGAATGATTGTACGCTAAGATATCTAGGAGACTGTGTGTTCCAAATATAGATGGTCTCCGGGAGAGGATCATGACTGAGTCTCACAATTCCAAATATTTCGTGCATTCAAGCTCTACGAAAATGTACCATGATCTCAAGAAATCCTACTGGTGGAATAATATGAAAAGGGATATAGCGTACTTTGTGGCTAGATGCCCAAATTGCCAGCAAGTGAAGGGCGAGCACCAGAGACCTGGTAGCTTGGCACAGAATATAGAAATTTCAATGCGGAAGTGGGAGATGATCAACATGGACTTTGTAGTAGGTCTACCCTGCACGCCTCGTAAGTTTGAATCTATTTGGGAGAGTGGATCGCCTCACAAAATCAGCACATTTCTTGCCTATTAACGCCACCAACACAGCAGAACACTATGAGTTGTATATCAAGGAGATATTTAGATTGCATGGCACTCCAGTTTACATCATCTCATACCGAGAGGCATAGTTCACCACTAACCTCTTGCAAGAATTTCTAGCAAGGTTTAGGTACTCAAGTGAATCTTAGTACAACTTTCCACCCACAGACCGACGGGCAAGCAGAGCGGACTATACAAATGCTTGAGGATATATTGCGTGCATGTGTTCTTGACTTCAAGGGTAGCTAGGATAATCTTTTACCGCTCATATAATTTTCCTACAATAATAGTTATCATGCGAGAATTCAAATGGAATCGTTCAAAGCTCTATATGGTAGGAGATGTAGATCTCCCATTAGTTGGTTTGAAGTCAGAGAAGCGGAATTGATAGGGCCAGACTTTGTGCATCAAGCTATGGAGAATGTCAAGATCATTAAGGAGCATCTGAAACCCGCTCAGAGTCACCATAAGTCCTATTCGAATGTGCAACACAGAGATTTAGAGTTCAAAGAGGATGACTGGGTGTTCTTGAAAGTTTCCCTTATGGAAGGCACAATGCGATTTGGGAAGAATGGAAAATTGAATCCAAGGTATATTGGACCTTATAGAATCTTGCGGAAGGTTGGTCAAGTGGCGTATCGGCTTGAGATATCTCCAGAATTATCCTTAGTGCACCCGGTATTTCATGTGTCTGTATTGGAGAAGGTGGTCGGAGATCCATCGCTCATTATCCCTTTGAAAACTATTGAATTAATGAAGAGTTGATCTATGAAGAGGTTCATGTTGCCATCCTTGATAGTCAAGTTCGTAAGTTGGGGAATAAAAGGATTGCCTCCGTAAAAATGATATGGTAAAACCAACAAGTCGAAGATGCCACCTGGGAGTCAGAGAAAGATATGAAGAAGAAGTATCCCCATTTGTTTGTAGAACCGAATGGTCGTATCTAAAAGATAATGCTAGAATTTTACTTTTTATGAGCTATATTCCAAACTTGTACATCTTATGATAAAATGCCCCTTTAGGCAATGTAATGCACATAATGTTCTGGTTGTTGTTGTTTTCATATTTATGTTACATCATTGAGTGTGAATGTGTTTCTAGGATTGGTTTTTGTGGCTCTCTCACATGTGGATAGGCCCAAATATAGAGAAAACCCTGCCGAAATTTTGAGCTATGAGGTGTGAATGCAGAGTTACATTGTGTTGGGTGTCTATGGCAGACTTTTACCCTCATTTGAGGACGAATGATCCTAAGCGGGGGAGATTATAAGGACTCATAAAGTTTGCCAAGGATTTAAGGCTTTATAGTGCCAAAGTCAAGCTATTATGTTCAGAAGGTTATACCATGATATGGATTTGTGGACTGTACAATGCATCGTGAAGTAGGTAGAAGAATTGGCAGGAGAGGGCGATTCTGCGGTCAGTTATGCGGACCACGAATCGGTTCCGCTAACTGTAGAATCATCGCAGAATGAGGCAAGAGCAACTAAATTTTGAGAGTTTTGTCGCGGTGGGTTATGTGGACCGCTAGCTATTTCTCGGATCGCATATCCATCGCGAAATTGGTCTGGCCACCTGGAGAATTTTTTAAGGAGACTTTGTGGTCCAATGTGCAGACCGCAGAATCATTTCACGGACCGCAGATATGTCGCAGCCCTGTCCAAATCCAACTCAAATCTAGATAACAATTTTACAGTCCATTTCGCAGACCGCATAGTTGTTTTGTGGTCCATTCCGCGATTGCAGACCCGGCATCTGTCATGACCCAAAATCCCACCATAGGGATCGTGATGTTACCTAGTTCCTAAGACTAGGTAAGACTATCACAGATCGATATCAATCAGAATATAACAAGTTTAAAATTTAATAAAATTGCAAAGTATGATTAAACTGGAAAACATGAATACAATAAACAACTTCCCAGAACCCGGTAATATTGAGTCATAAGCTCTATAAGAAATACATAACAATTCTCAAAGCATACAACACTGTCTAGGGATACATGAATAGTAGAAAACAAAATAATGAGGGTGACTCTGAGGCCTACGAACGGAACAACATAGATACCGTGAAGTATCCAATAAGCTCTAGCACCTCCTAACGATCAGCTCGATCCGAAGTACCTGGTTCTGCATAAAGAATGTGTAGAAGCATAGTATGGTTACACCACAGTCAGTACTCAGTAAGTATAAAGACTAACCTCGGTGGAGTAGTGATGAGATTCAACTAATGATACTCATTAGTCAAATAACCTATACATGATATCAAATAAAACTGACAACAACATGCATGATGGATCAAATATCAACAACCTCGTAGAGAGTGTAACAGCAACTAAATGTGGAATAACCCATCTTTGCCAACAACATATCAAATAGGGGTGGGGCATGTGATAACATAATAACTCGTAAAACTCAAGGTGGAAACACTTAAGAAACAAGTACATGCTCAAAATATCAATCCCATTCCAATACATGAAAAACATCAAAGGAATACCCCAAAATATCACATAACATCATCAACTATGGCACCCTTATGTCACCACGTGTGCATCACAATGAAATGTTCCCCTTATATCGCCACATGCACATATGCCACCCTTATCTCGCCGCATGCGCATCATAATGAAACTCCCCCTTATGTTGCCGCATGCGCATCTTGCAACCCTTATACTCCACACAACGTCAATCAACCCACACGTTATGTACACATGTGCCATAGTATCACAAAACAACCAAAATCCAAAGTCATATCAAAATATAGGCTCACAGCTCAACGACAACGTGCACAAGGACAGCACAATAACATAAGAGTGAGTGGAGTATTCAATAGTAAAGCATGTTGCATATAGCAAACAATCCCAATTCAAAGCATATTAATAGCCTAATGTCTAATCCGGCTATGTACCACATATACGCCTGTGTACGCACTCGTCACCTCGTGTACACGTCGTTTCACATAACACAAATATGCAATTTAGACCAAATCCTAAGGGGTATTTCCCCTACACAAGGTTAGGCAAGATACTTACCTCAATTAGGCGAAATCAATACTCTAAAATTGCTTTTTCTTAATAATTCACCTTTGCTCGATTAAAATTCTAGCAAAAAATGACTTAATAATATCAAACAATGCAAAGGAAATTAATTTTAATTAATAAAGTTGCAATCTTTACATAATTTCTAAAAGGTCACCAAAAGTCAACCCCAGGCCTGCCGGCCCGCCCGCCCT
>AWOL01S0033325.1:37733-60324 GCA_000715115.1 Nicotiana otophora
CCTCATGCAGAAAATATTTAGAATAACCCATTCACTTTCTTCAACTCTAACTCTCCACGCCGAACACCCAAACTAAACCTTTGGCAACCTCCAACAATTTCTGTAAGATGTGCTAGCTTGACTATGACCATAAAATTTCCTATCCCATATATTTGATCACGGGATGATGCTTCTTGTTTGACATACCTGAACCTACAATACTCAATAGNAGACACATGAAACACCGGGTACACGAAGAACAATAATAGGGAAACATCATACTTATAGTTTAGCCTATTTTCTTTCAAAATTTCATAAGGCCTAATGTGACTTCACATACTTTAACTTTATTGACAATTCACATAGCATCCTCATGCAGAAAATATTTAGAATAACCCATTCACTTTCTTCAACTCTAACTCTCCACGCCGAACACCCAAACTAAACCTTTGGCAACCTCCAACAATTTCTGTAAGATGTGCTAGCTTGACTATGACCATAAAATTTCCTATCCCATATATTTGATCACGGGATGATGCTTCTTGTTTGACATACCTGAACCTACAATACTCGATAGATTTTCTACAGAGAAGGAAGTGGATGGTGAAGTTATGTATTTCATGATTGCATGAGTAGCTATGCGAATGGGAAGAAGGATTTTAGATCGAGCAGTCGGCATGTATCGCATTCGTGAAAGTGTGTTCGCATTCACGGAGTGTTGGGAGTTGGTCATCGCGTTCGCAAAGAGGAGGATCCTGGATGGGGAGTTTGGCCTTCGCGTTCGGGAAAGGCAGCTCGTGTTTGCGTAAGAGGAAGGTCTTCTAGTCATCGCATTTGGGGGGTCCTGTGGCATTCGCGATGAACTATTTCCAGCGGTGGATATTTATGCTTCGCGATCGCTGAGAAGAGGCTCACGATCGTGAAGGTATAACTAGGTAGTATATTAAAGTGCTAGTTTTGGATTTTTTGCCCATTCTTTCATATTTATAACCCTAGACTTGGAGAGAGGCGATTTTGCAAGGAGATTTCCATCCAAGGCAAGAGGGTAAGTAATTTCTACTCATTTGTAATTATATTTCAAAAATACACATGGATATGTAACCCCTAAATCAAGGATTTGAAGAGTAAAAATTGGGATTTTTTGTATGAACTTAAGAAAGTGATTTGGGAGTTTTGAACATGAAATTGGAACCCGATTTGGAATATACTTACATAGTTTGACTCATGGGGTTAAGAATAGTCAGGATCTACTCCTAAACTCAAGTTTTTACCATGTGGGACAAGCTTCACTTTTGTTAACTTTTTTGTAATTGATTAAAGATTTAAATTTGGGATTGGTTTCTATTGCATTATTTGACTCGTTTGAGTAATATGTGACTAGATTTACCTGGTTTATCTAACTTGTCCACTCTAGAGTGTGAGTCATGTCAGCTCGATAAGCATACCCGCTCCCATTTCCCTCGGTGTCTTGATAATCGAGCAAAGTCAACTTTTACTTTAGTCCATTCAGATGCTTGGGGTCCTAGTCGGGTCAATTCTACCTTGGGATTCCGCTACTTTGTCAGTTTCATTGATGATTATTCCAGGTGCACTTGGATATTTTTGATGAAAAATCGATCTGAATTGTTTTCTATTTTCCAGACCTTCCACGTTGAAATTCTAAATCAATTTGGGCTTTCTATCCGCACATTTCATAGTGATAATGCCCTAGAGTATTTGTCTTTCCCATTTCAGCAGTTTATGAACTCTCATGGGATTATTTATCAAACATCTTGTCCGTACACATCCCAACAAAATGGGGTAGCTGAAAGAAAGAATAGACATCTTATTGAAACTACTCGTACCCTACTCATACAATCTCATGTTCCGTTGCATTTTTTGGGGGATGTAGTTCTTACATCTTGCTATCTTATTAATCGTATGCCATCTTCAGCTTCCAGAATCAAGTTTCATTCTCTGTCATGTTTCTCCACTTACCTTTGTTTTCTCTTCTACCCCGTGTCTTTGGGAGCACGTGTTTTGTTCATAACCTTACTCCAGGAAAAGATAAGTTAGCTCCTCGTGCTCTTAAGCGCGTATTTTTGGGTTACTTGAGAACACAAAAGGGATATCGATGATATTCTCCTGACCTCATGTGGGAACTTATATATGCTGATGTTACCTTCTTTGAAACCCAATCATACTTCACAGGTCCAGGTAATCACTTAGATATTTCTGAGGTGCTACCAGTTCCATCTTTTGGAGATTCAGTCACTATCTCCCATTCATCACCACCTACAGCTCCAGCTCCACCACTTATAGCTCCAGTTCCACTGCCTAGTCCAATTCAACATTCTACTGCTCCACCATTTGTCTCATCTTTGTCCTCTGTTTTCATCCCTAAGTCTACAGGTGAAGCACTGTCTCATCCAGGGTGGCGACAGGCTATGATTGACAAGATGTCTCCTTTACATACGAGTAGTACTTGGGAGCTTGTTCCTCTTCCTTCGGGTAAATCGACTGTTGGTTGTCGTTGAGTGTATGCAGTCAAAGTTGGTCCAAATGGCCAGGTTGATCGACTTAAGGCTTGACGTGTTGCCAAAGGGTATACTCAGATATTTGGGCTCGATTACAATGATACTTTCTCTCACGTTGCTAAAATAACATCAGTCCGCCTTTTTTTATCCATGGCTGTTGTTCGCCATTGTCCTCTCTATCAGTTGGACATTAAGAAATGCTTTTCTTCGTGGTGAACTTGAGGATGAGGTTTATATGGAGCAACCACCTGGTTTTGTTGCTCAGGGGGAGTCTAGTGGCCTTGTATGTCGGTCCCTCTATGGTCTAAAGCAGTCTCCTCGAGCCTGGTTTGGTAAGTTCAACACAGTTATTCAGGATTTTGGCATGACTCGTAGTGAAGCTGATCACTCTGTGTTTTATCAGCATTCTACTTTAAATCTCAGTATTTATTTGGTGGTTTATGTTGATGATATTGTTATTACCGACAATGATCAGGATGGTATTACTAAATTGAAGCAACATCTCTTTCAGCACTTTCAGACTAAGGATCTGGGCAGATTAAAGTATTTTCTAGGTATTGAGGTCGCTCAGTCTAGCTCCGTTATTGTTATCTCACAAAGGAAGTATGCCTTAGACATTCTTGAGGAGACAGGAATGATAGGTCGTAGACCTGTTGACACTCATATGGATTTGAATTCTAAACTTCTACCAAGACAGGGGGAGCCGCTTAGCGATCCTGCAAGATATAGGCGGATGGTTGGTAAATTAAATTATCTCACAATGACTAGACTTGACATTTCCTTTTTCAGTGAGTGTGGTAAGTCAGTTCCTGGATATTCCTTGTGATAGTCATTGGGATACAGTTGTCCGCATTCTTCGATATATAAAATCAGCTCCAGGCAAAGGATTATTATTTGAAGATCTAGGCCATGAGCAAATTGTTGGGTACTCAGATGTTGGCTGGGCAGGATCACCTTCTGATAGACGTTCTACGACTAGATATTGTTTTTTAGTAGGAGGTAATTTAGTGTCTTGGAAGAGCAAGAAATAAAATGTGGTTACTCGGTCCAGTGCAGAAGCAGAATATCGAGCAATTGCTGTGGCAACATGCGAGCTAGTTTGGATCAAACATTTGCTTAATGAGTTAAAATTGGGTGAGGTCAGCAAGATGTAACTTTTGTGTGATAATCAAGCTGCCATTCGTATTGCATCAAATTCGGTATTCCATGAGAGAACTAAACACATTGAGATTGGCTGTCACTTTGTCAGAGAAAAGATACTCTCAGGAGATATTGCTACAAAGTTTGTGAAGTCGAATGATCAACTTGCAAATATTTTCACCAAGTTCCTTACTGGTTCTCGTATTAGTTACATATGTAACAAGCTCGGTAAATATGATTTATATGCACCGACTTGAGGGGGAGTGTTAGAAAGTTATGTACATAATATGAATTAGTCCTAGTCCCACATAGAATAGGAGTATGCTATGTATTGTATAAATAGGGCTCATTGTATTATAATTAAACAAAATATCAATAATAGATTTTTCTCCAATGCATTCTCATAAAAGAAAAAGGGATCATACCTCGTACTTAGTAACTTCTTCCCATGCTTCCTTTGATGCAAACATTTTAGCAAAATCGGCATAATTCACTTGCTTACGGTTGGAAGAATTGACCTTTCGCTTGGGAATATGTTGAGAATTCTTCTTTGGTGTTGAACCAGATCCAATATTATAATTCTTAGACGTGCTATTACTTCGGATTCGAGATATTGGATCTGCCTGCTGAAATTGTTGATGGATATCTATAGGATACAACTGACCCTGCTCATTCACCTCAGTGGTCATTGCTTTTACTTCAATGCTGCCGGGTGGAGCTGAATAAAGCGGTTCCACGACATTTAGTTCCAACTTGCACGTAGTGTTCTCATTTCCTCCACTAGTTCCACTTCCAGAGATCACTGGAAAAGTTTCATCCTCTGCCGAGTCATAAAGTGGAATTTTCTCCACTGAATATCTGTATTAAGATTAGCCAGATTGAAACAAATATTCAATAATTAAAAAGAATGCTGTAAAAGATGCAGCATCTAAACTACAATATCTTCGGGAATATTCTCTGATGAAACCTATAAAGCACTACGTGAAATTTTTCTCCTAATACAATTGACAAGTAAGTGAACTGCCTTAATTATATCATTCAGTTTGAAAGTAAAGCTCAAATCCTCCAATACTGAATCAAAATGAAACATGCTTCATCTGAATATTAACTATCCTTTGTATATTACCAATCAGTCCCCTTTATTTTTGGTTGAGAGTGATAAGATTTTATAATCAGAAACACAAAGTCTGTGCCAAATTATACACAAAGCAGCTCCTTTATATCATAGTAGGAAGCTCAGGGAATCTAACGATCAGTCCCTTATTACTTAAACATGCAAAGTTCTAAAAAATGGTATATTCTCTCCATACCATCTTTTCTTTCATATTTATATATCTCTCCAAGGTTTGAATGGTGTCACTGATGTTTCTCTTTTAAAGAGAAAATCAAGATGTAGAAGTAATGGAAAGAGGCCAGTTCCTGAAGAATTGCTGGAGATAAATACAAAACTTTGAAGATCTAGGACAATATACTGAATGCAAGACTACTTTTAAGTCTTCTAAGAAAAAAGGGAGAAAGATCAAATTTATCCTTCTACTTTAGTAAATTATCCACGTTTATCCCTAGTTCTACTTTCGATCCAAATACATCCCTACCGTTAAGAAAGTAAATAAAAATACCCCTAATCCTAACGGTTGTCCAATGTGGCAAGGGACCCCTTCAATAAAAATTGTCAGGTAATTAAATAACCCACCCCTTACCTTTCTTTCTTAAATTTTATTTTCATTCAAAACTTTTATTCTTTTTCCTTTTCTCTTTTTTCTCTCTCCTTTTCCCTACCATAAGAATCTCTCTTCTCCCTTGCCCTCCACCATTACAGTGGGTAATAAAATTTCACCGAAAAAAATGGTCCCTCTCTCCTTTAGCAGTTGTCGGCGTCGCGAGAGCAACTAGTCAGCTAACCTCCAGAAAACAATCCATCTCTCTCCCTCCTACTATGTCCGCCTGCAACCTACCGGAAATAACCAACCACCACTAAAAACCAGATCCATCTGAACACCACTGGAAGCCACCAGATCCCAAAATTCTTTGACCACGATTCACCTTCATGGATATTGTTGATTTGAACAATACTACACAGTTTATTAACTAAGCCACCATTATAGTGAGTAATAAAATTTCGCCAGAAAAAAGGGTATCTCTCTCCTTTAGCAGTAGCCGGCGGCGATGAGATCAACTGGTCGACTAACCACGGCAAAAACAAGCACAAATCTCTTCCTTGTTAACTCTCTGTTGGAGGAAACTATATGGGACACTTCTTTACTATGCTACTGTAATCTCGTTTACTGTTTTTTCCGCGCCGACCGTCCTCCGCCATTGCAAAACCCCTTGTAATTTCATTATTTTTGGACTTACACACAAAACCCTTCTCTAGAATTCTCTCAATCACAACGGGCGCATAATTTTTGTTGATAAAATTATTCTCGTTTGATCTTTAAATTAGAAGAGAAACACCTGAAAATAGAAAGGTAGTGTTGGTAATACCCAGGTGTTGGTACATGAAATATTTAGAGAAGTAGTAAAAATGTGCAGTAAAGAGTTCTTATGTGGGGAGATTTGGTAGAGACGAAGGAATTTATTGGGGCATTTCGTGGTGGAAAAGATGGAGGCTAATGTAACTGGTATAACTGGTGGAGGGAAAGGGATTAGATGGTAGGGAAAAGAAAAGAGAAAAACAAGTAAAATAAAAAGAATAGAGATTTAAAGTTAATTATGTGACATTTTTTATTGACTAGGTCCCTTGCCACAGTGAACATCCATTAGGGTTGGGGATATTTTTATCTATTTTCTTAATGGTAGGGACGCATTTGGACCGATAGTAAAACTAGGGAAAACATACATGTCCAGTCTCCCAGTTGTAAATCCAAAGGTCCACTTCCTTTTTCATAATTCACAAAAAACAATATTGATTCTTTTATTGAGTTAACAATAACAAACACGAGAAACAACACAAACATCAACAACAACAATTACACCTCATCCCCAAACAAATTAAAAATTTTGGGCCATTTCTCGATTTGTGCATGCCATCATTTCGCATGTCACGCTAATCTTTTCGGTATCGTTCCAATTTTATCAGATGTCCTCAAAGGGATAGGAAGAACAACACAATTACCAAATTTTAAAAAATTTAAAAAAACTGTTAGATAGTTATGTAAATAATATGAATTAGTCCTAATATGAGCACCTTTACCACATTCTTTTTTATTGAGAAAGGTACCATAATACTCCCTCTGTCTTAGTTTATGTGTCACTCTTTCTTTTTTTTAGTCAGTGCTAAAAAGAATAACATATTTCTATATTTAGTAACAATCTAACTTTAAACTTCTTATTTTACCCTATGAAATGATATATAGCCACACATTTCTCTATTGCTAGTTTTAGATTTTTTTCTTTTTTAAACTCCGTGCAAACACAGTGCTCTCCTGAAAGATAGTGACAAACGATTTACACGCTAATTCAAAACAGTTCCATAGTGAGGGTTATCAATAATCCCCTCAGTCAACCAAAGCAGTAAATTAGAGAAGGAAGAAGACATCAGCTACATAGACTTCCCGTGTTGTGTTCTAAAATCAAACATAAAAAGCAATGAGCATTTATCTTTTTATTTTTTCCCGATCGATGCAATAAGCATTTATCCTGGATTACTTCCTCTTTTCAGCCTCAAAAGCAACACGCTCTTTATCCTCTAAGAAAATTTAAGGTCCTTATATTCTGGTGCATTTTTGGCTCTTTGGGTGAAGGAAGGAGATATATGTAAACAACGAAAAGGAAAACGACTGCTCGACTGCGAGAGCTTCACATTTGAGAAGCACATGATCTAAACAGAAGAAGAAGATGCCACCTTCACTGAAGCAGACAAAGAAAAGGAATCATTCTTTTAAAATGTCATAACTCTGCAAGAATTTTAATAGACTTCATTAAAGAACATGCTATCACCAGAAAAAGAGACTGAGTTTTGTAATGATACACCATACAACAACATGTGATTCGCGGATTGTAGTATGTGACTAGAAAATTCAATCTATATGCATAAATCATAAATCTGTTTGTTGTTTGAATTCAGGCAAGAAGGAATAAGTGAAATGATGCTATAAAGGGCATTCTAGATGTAACAATTCCCAAGAAACCATATGTTACCTGGAATCCTTGAGACTTGGCACCCAGAAATATAGAACAGTTTGCAGCTCCACATAGACAACGAACAGTTGCACCCCCGTACCACTCAAAATTATAGTTATATGCCAACTCCGTTCCAACAGATATATCTTGTTTTGCAAATATTCCTACCCTTCTTTCCCCTAACACTGTCCATTTCCTAGTTTCACAATTTGGATGGCTAGGAAATTCAGGAACACAGTATCAGTGTTGTCATTCCACGCCATTTAATTAACCATAATAATATGCCACTGACTGACAAAGATCTCTATCTTATTTCACTTTTTAACAATTTGACAACTGACATTTCAGCACTTACCATGAATGATTTATGAATCTTGCAAAACTTCCCTTCCGGGTGGCATCAATGAAATAGTTAGCATTCAGATAAATTATGTACGCATCCTTAAGCCCTGCACAAATCATGCGAAATTGTAGTAGTAATCTGCAGATGTATTGACAACCATCCCCAATGCTGATAACTTACCATGAGCTTCATAAGCCTGAAACCTTTTCTTTGCTTGTCCAGATGATATCACTTCTTCAGAGTATTCAATGATAAACTGTCCAGCTTAATCATGTAAAGAGAGAGGAACAATTGGTTGATTGCAGTTACTGAGCAAAATCCTCTGATATATTGCAGAGAACGCAAATTTGATAGGCTCAGCTATGGACATTTTCTCTTCACGTGATCGTCAAGAAAAAGAAAATTCTTTTATAGGGAAAGGTAAAAGAAAGAAAAATCTTTTTATATATGCCGAAAGTATGCTATAAAAATTAATTGGTCACCGAAAAGAAAATAGGCTGGTTGCTTCAGCAGAATTACCTTTATATTCTCATCAGCTAAAAGACCCCAACGCCCTTCAGTCCTGAACAACTTGGTTTTCGCCAATTCACATTTCTGGAATCTCTGTGGATAGAAAGCAAAACACTTCAAAACAATATACCTAAAAATATCTAAAATGATACTCACTCTGTATCTTTTAAATACGGCACTGAATAGAGTCTCCCATTAGTTATTGAAGCAGTCAACATATAAGGAACTAGAAACTCCTACTTGCAGTAGATGAAAGGATAAATTTAAGTGAAAAAAGAAAATTCTAAACACGCAAAGAACAAAATGACAAGCAGCAATTATTTTTAATTTTAGGTTTTTGTTTATCAAGGAATAATAAGGAAAACAACTAGGAGCAATTATGCTATACAGCAATTGCTCGGAACAAAGCAAGTTCAACCAAACAGTGATCCCCAGTTCCTCGACATAACTGATAGATGAACCACTAAATTCCAAAGCATCATCTAATCACACCGCGATAAAATAGGAAACCTTCTGTACAAATATAGCGATGCCAGAGTACTTGATAGTTGCATTTTATCACAAAACATCAACCACACCCAAATATCACACCTTTCCAAAGAACCTTCTTGTTGAAACCAAATCTTTAAACAAATGAGTCACTACTTACAGTTATAAAGAGCACACGCTAGGGTGTCATATATGTAACGATATCACGCTTTGCTGCACGAGCATAGGATGAAAACTGTATACAACTCAGCTTCCTCATATCATACATAAACCTCTAGAATGAGCAACATATGGTGTTTTTAACAGCCAAAAGATGTTTTTAAACAAAGGTATGAAAGGAGAGAAAAGAAGGGAGTAAATGTTCACTAGTTAGCGGTTTACAACATACAATAGAGGTCCTTTTAGGAGTTTAGCCTACACAAAATAAGGAAGATTTCCTAGTTACATAGATAATAATTATAGACTTATAGTACAACCATTAAGAATATTTCTTATAAGATTTAGTACAATTAATCCTGTACATTAAGAAAAATATAAACACATTCTAACTATCAAAATCAAGTTTATATTTTGAACAGGCAAGTAATAGATCATATACGCCACTCTTACCAAGCGAATACTTGATTTCTAGAAATTCTTGCTGAAAACAAGACTTGATTCGACAAATTTGCTAGAGTGAAATAACAAGACAGGTTAATCAACATGAAATATTTACTTGACATGTTAAATAACGTGGCTGTTTATGAAGCAATTGATGGAGACTAGTGATGCGCAATGTATTGCTGATGTGGTCGGCATGATAGTGTCAATGACTCGATCACATGTACTGCTAAATGGGTAGGTCATTGACTTCACATGTCTGTCAATAACTGAAGAAATGTGGATTGAACAACTGGTTCGAAATATTAAGGAATTATGTCTTCCTCAAACCAATCACAAAAAAAAAGTTAAACAATTCAAGAATAATTTGACTTTACTAGAAAGGATGTGTGGAATTATCGATCAAAGAATATGAGGGCCACCCCTAGCCCTGTATGGGAAGAAATCACTAGTAGGCCAGGAGCACAAGCATTGTTGAATAAACCTGTATTTTAGAATAGTTTTACGGTACAGAAGTAGCTTGAAGTGGGCAAAACTTACTCAATGTTAGGTGAAAGAGGAGAAGCAACAAATGGACACTCATAAAGAAGTAGATGCAAGAAACAATTTTGTTTACCTAAAACCAGATAACAATTGAATTTATATGTGGTTTTAAGGACACGTGATTTTACTTGGCATAAATTGAGAAAATATGCAAACTGATATTGAAATTGACTGTAAAAAAAATAAAAGTAAACCAAATAAGATATATAGCTTGGGCCCTCGAACCAAATGAAACAACAAAGGAAATATAAGCGAAGAAACAGAGTGTTGAGAACCTTGAGAAAAGAGTATTATACTGCTTTTTTACTGTCTGAGGTGTGTTTTACAAATGATCAGACCCCCTTTATATAGTTGGGGAGTCCTACTTTTGATAAAATTCTAAATATATTAAGGACTCTCATGATGGGCTAATTAATAGGCCTCTTTTTGATACGTGCCGTGATTTCCGCCGAGATTCTCCCCCTAATTGCGGTTGTAACGACTTTTTGTTTCTTAGCTCGATCTTGATCCTGGCTGATCTTGATCTTGGCCGATCTCGATCTTGATCGGTCTCTGGGTCTTCGAGCTCGATCTTGACCGGCCTCGATCTTGATCGGTCTATGGGTCTCGAGCTCGACAGCATATTCTTCGTACCATGGATCGATATTACAATGATGAACCTTGAACCATCATATTCCAATATCGATTAATCATACGAAGGGTAAAACTCGCTTTTGACCGTATACACATAGTCCCCTCATTTCTCGGAAAGAAGATGATGAGAAACGATATGAATTTCCGAACTTCGACTTGGTGGATGATGATGTCAACGACGAGCCCGATTGTGACGTATGCGACAAACGTCCCGTCGGTCCGGTTACCAAGGCATTAAATGCGCGTCAGTTGATGGTCGGCCATTACCAGTTTTAAACCGTCATTGTAAAACCAATAAATAGCTTCTTTCTTCATCATCTCAAACTTTTATATTCGAAACTTTTCCATTGCTATCTTCATAGTTTTTCGCCTTCTCCAAAGCTCCCTATTTCTAGGTTTTTCAAATTTCGTTGCTTGTTCTTCTAAAACGCTAAATACTTCAATCTCCATTCTTCTTCGTTCACAAAAACTAAATGGCAAAAACATCTAAAATAGTTTGGCAGAAATAGGTTGCTTCCTCATCTCGGCCGGCCGACGAGAAACCAGTGGTGGAGCCACGCCTTGAGGAACTTATTCCCGGGGTGTGTGTTATTGATTCCGATTTTAAGGTCAAGAAATCCTCATCGGTTGCTGGCAGATGCGAGCTGGTATCGAGATATATATGCTCGATACCCAAAAGTCTTTTTGATCTGGTGAAGAAAGATTACAATTGGGAAAACAAAGAGGTTGTGATACCGGCACCAGAGTAAGTGATCACTACCCACGTGGAAGGGTATCTGAGTGTTTACACTTATCCTTTCATGCTGGGTCCCCTCGATCCGATCATCGTCGATTTCTGCAAGAAATACCAGGTGACCCTCGGCCAAATTCACCCTTCTTTTTGGAGGATCGTGATATTGCTCCGTTTCTTCGTGAGTAAAATCGATGGTCTCCCTTTCACCCTCGACCGCTTCGTAAGATTATACAGCCCTCGAATCTATCGAGGTGGGTTGATAAAGCTTCAACGCCGGGCCACCAAGGCGTTCATCTCGAGTATAGATTAAAATAAAGATCTGGGCTGGATGGGCCGGTTCGTTCGGGTGAAGACCTCAGACCTAATCCCGGCCGAGAGCATGCCATTTCCTAAGAAATGGAATATGAAACGTAAGTATGATCCCGTTTTTAATTTCCATTTGTTATTTTTACTTCTTCATCCTTTCTCGTCAGCGTTGTTCTTGATGCAGCCGTTGCTTGGATGCCGGGTGCGATTCCCCACCTCGAGAACTGGGTGAGGATCCTGGTTTCAACGTCAACATATGCCGAGCGCGCGTGGCATGATTTGTCAAAGGGCCAGTGGGAGGGTCGTACCCATGGTAGGCCTTCTTCTTTTATTACCGATTTGCCTATCGTTCGAGCATTTTCTCAAGCATGAATTTACTTACTTTATCCTTTTGTAGGTCTCGAAAAGGATGCGGCTATGAGACCCCTGTCCGGTGATGAAGAAGCTTTACCGCCTATCTCTAAACCGGCGAAGGTGATTAAGAGAAGAAGGGCCTCGGACTTCGAGAGTCAAAAACCCAAGAAAAGCGCGGCCTGTAAACCCAAGGGGAACATAATCCTACTAACTATGGAGTCGGTCCAAAGACTAAGGGATGAAGAAGAAGAAGAAGAAGAAGGTGATTCTGGGATGGTGGGAGTCGATACTTCTCAGTCTAGGCTTGACGAGGTCGAAGAGGAGACTCCGGCCCAAGTTCCTGAGCCGAGGGGAACCAAAGATACTTTACCTCTGGGTGAAGAGAGCATCGAAGAGGCGGTAGATGCCGATGCAGGAGCCGGGCTTGAAGCTCATCGAGAGGGAGGCGGTGCCCCAAAAAACCTACTCGGGGTAATAAAGATCGGGGATTCCCCCTCATTTCCTTCATTTTCCTAGTCGATGATACGTGATGCTCAAGCCGTGGAGACATGTCATGGGGAAGGGGCCCACGAAGAAGAAGATCCTTTCCGTGGTTATTTTGTCGGGGTAGAAGATGTCAACGGTCTGAGTGACTTGGAGGCTCTGACAAAGAGCTCGGGCGAGGCGGGAGTTTCTTGTCTTTTCAACGAAGCTCAACAGGCCCTGAATCGGGTAAGTTCATTTTATCTTTTTTAATTTTCATACTTGTATTTTTCTTTCTTTGTATAATTCCTTCTTTTTATTTTTGTAGGCCTCTATGCTTCATCACGAGGTGTTTCTTCGATCCCGAGGGGAGCTGAGCCAGTGCGATGCCGAAATCCGAGGGCTTACTGAGGAGAGAGATGCCTTCAAGCTTCTTAGTGACTAGAGAGAAGGAGAAGCATAAGGACTTCGGGCTGAGCTAGAAGCAGCTCGAAAAGAACAAGCCGATTTGTCCGAGAAGGTAAAAAGAATTTTTGAAGTTAACGACACTAACTCGGGCGTGATGGATAACAGTTCGGTCCTACAGGTCCGGCAAAAGCTCGATGTGATTAGGCAGCTTCTTGTTGAAGTGGACGTAGTGAAAGCGGAGGCCGAGGAGTGGAAAAAGGACATGGACCGCCTTGCCTCAGAAAAGGAGGCTGCCCGGGCTCAACTAACCTCGACTGAGACCCAATTTTGAGTCTTGAAAGAGAAAGCCTTGGTGTAAGCCAAGAAAATCGAGGAGTTCCAATCTCGATTGGGCTCAGCAACTTCTGATCAAGAGAGACTGGCCACAGAACTTGCAGAGGCCAAATCGGAGGTCGAAATAACCACGGCTAATGTTGATGCTATGATGGCCGTCTACCGGTCCGATGCTGAAGCTGCTCAGATTCGAGCAAAGAAGGTTGTCGAGGCTGCTCATGCTCGAGCAAACTGGGTTGCCGAGCATGATAAATGCCAGTCTCGGAGGGAGACTCTCGAGGAGATCCATGCTCGTGGCTTTGATCTTACAGCTGAGATCGAGAATGGTAAGGAGCTTAAAGCTGAAGCCAGAGTGTTGGCCTATTCTAATGATGACGATTCCAGGAGTATGAGCGGATCTGAAGGTGAAGGAGGCCTCGAGGGCGAAGATGCTGCTCCCGGAGAGGACTAAGTCCTTTAGTATTTTTTGTGTTTCTTTTAAGACCGTTTCGGTCTTTTGTAGAAAAACTTGATCGGTCCATGCTGCCCTTCCCTTGTAAATGATTTTTGAAACATATATATAAAACTTTCTACCTTTCCGCCTTATAAAATTATGAAGTTGTATTCTAAGATCTGAGGTTTAAACAATTTGATTGGAACTGAATTAGTATAGCCCTTAGACTTTATGGTCGAGTAAGTGCTTGATCGAACTCGAAGTAAGGTAACGCTTAGGTTTTTTATCTGAGTGAGGACGGTCTCTCGAACTCGAGACAAAAGAAAGCCCTTAGGCTTTTGTAAAAAGATTGTTTAAGGCTTTGTCCCCTTTTCGTCTTGAAAGAGTTTCTTATCATTTGTATTTGCGAAACTTGTAATGACTTGGCATGAAATAAGGAATTGTTCGAGAGTTCGAACAATTTTGTACTCATTAGAGTTTTTGAGGCTTCGGTTTTTATCGAAGCCTTTTATGATTTTGTCGGGGATAGCCTTTTTAACCGGTTCATGAAAGATTTCGAAGGCCTGTTTTGTTACAGAATTTGGGTGTCTCCGATCCGTGTTAATTCGGTCGTAGCCTCTTTAGTTTGGGATTTGCCTCTTGGGCTTATTTTTCCGTTTTACTTCGAGCTTGCCCGAAATGTCACTCCCCGAGTAGGGTGGTCGTGGCATGTAAAATCGAGGGTTGCCTAAGAGGTCTTATGATCTTCGGAGTTATATAATTTTTCGGAAGGCAGTCCCCGAGCGTGGGGGTAATTATCCAAACTCTGGTTATAGTCGGCCCTTAAGCCTATTTACATAATAGGTCGAGATTATGTAATTGTAAAGGAAAATACTTCTCTTTCTAAATGATTTTACATGCGTACATGTTTTGTGCCAGGGCCCGAGCAAACTATGCGGGCACGGTTCGTTTGACTGTTTGGCCCTTACAAATTTTTCCTATCGAGACCCTGCTGCCGTGAAGTAACTTCCTCGTATCAAAGTTGACATTCGAGGGCAATGCCCCCAGTGTTCGAGGTTGATTGTAAAGAAACCTCGGATACTGTTGAATTGTTCTAAGTTAGCACGATCAATGGTTGACTCATTAAAAACCTCGCTGGAAAATCCATTTGGGACAAAACGGGTCTAAGGGAAAAAGAGTGCAACGCATGCTTTCAGACCTAAAGGCTTCATGTCGAAGGATCCCTCATTGTTCCTGGTTGATCACCTGCAAGGGTTAGTTTTAAAATATAAATGAAAACGGAAAGTGCCGTACCTTAGCAGTAGTATCGTTTTAGGTGTGATGCGTTCCAATTGTTTGGCAGTTGTTCGCCATTTATCGTACCGAGCTTGTAGGATCCTTTTTCGATGATTTCCAGAACCTGGTACGGTCATTCCCAGTTCGGACCAAGTTTCCCTTCATTCGGATTTCAGGTGTTGATGGTGACTTTTCTTAGCACCAAGTCCCCGATGTTAAAAATATCGAAGATTGGCTCTTCGATTGTAGTATCTTTCGATCAGTTATTTTTGGGCGGCCAATCGGACGAGAACTGCTTCTCGTCTTTTGTCCAACAATTCTAAGCTCGTATGCATGGCTTCGTTATTTGACTCCTCTGTTGCATATCGAAACCTGATGCTAGGTTCTCTGACCTCGACCGGGATCAGAGCTTCTGCACCGTAAACTAACGAGAATGGTGTTGCTCCGGTACTGGATTTCGATATTGTATGGTATGCCCATACAACCTCGGGTAGTATTTATCTCCATTTTCCTTTGGCGTTGGTCAATATCTTCTTAAGATTTTGGATGATGGTTTGGTTGGTCTATTCAGCTTGTCTGTTCCCGCTGGGATGATAAGGTGTTGATATGATCCTTTTGATTTTGTGATCCTCGAGAAATTTAGTTATTTTTTTGCCGATGAATTATTTTCCATTATGACATACAATCTCGGAGGGCATCCCGAATCGACATATGATGTGGTCCCAAATGAAGTTTATGACTTCTTTTTCTTTGGCTTTCTCAAAAGCCTGTGCTTCGACCCATTTAGAGAAATAATCAGTCATAAATATAATAAACTGAACTTTACCAGGGGCCGACGGGAGAGGGCCAACGACGTCCACTCCCCATTTCATGAAGGGCCATGGGGAGAGGACCGAGTGGAGTAATTCCCCGGGTTGATGAATCATGGGCGCATGCCTTTGGCATTTGTCGCATTTTCGAACGAACTCCCTTGCATCCTTCGCCATATCGGTCCAATAGTACCCTGCTCTAATTACTTTATGGACCAGCGATTCGGCACCGAAATGATTTCCACAAGTGTCCTCGTGAATTTCTCGTAGGATGTAGTCGGTATCTCTTGGTCCTAAACATATTGCCAACAGTCCATCGAACGTTCTTCTAAACAGCGTTCCGTCTTCGGACAAAGTGAACCGTGCTGCCTTTGTGCTCAGAGTTCTCGATTCCTTTGGATCAGATGGAAGTTTACCGTTCTTTAAGTACTCTATGTACTTGTTTCTCCAATCCCAGGTTAAACTCATAGAGTTTATCTTGGCGTGCCCTTCTTCGATTACCGATCTCATGAGTTGTACGATAGTCCCCGAGTTGATCTCGTCGCCATCGATCGACGAACCTAAGTTTGCAAGAGCATCGACCTCGCTGTTCTGCTCTCGAGGTACATGTTGCAAGGTCCATTCCTTTAATCGATGTAGAGTCACCTGTAGTTTATCCAGGTACCTCTGCATTCAGTCATCTCATACTTCAAAAGTCCCGTTAACTTGGTTTACCACGAGGAGGGAATCACACTTAGCTTCTATGACCTCTTCTCCCAAGCTTTTAGCTAGTTCGAAACCTGCAATCATGGCCTCATACTTGGCCTCATTGTTAGTCAATTTTGTAGTTCTGATAGACTGTCTTACTACATTACCTATGGGTGATTTTAACACGATGCCTAGTCCGTAACCTTTCATGTTTGAAGCACCGTTCGTAAAAAGGGTCCACACTCCCGAAGATGTACCCGATTTTATTAGTAGTTCTTTTTCAACCTCGGGTACGAGGGCCGACGTAAAGTCAGCCATGGAGTCTGCCAAGATTTGAGACTTGATGGCAGTTCGGGGTCGATACTCGATATCGTACCCGCTAATTTCTACGGCCCATTTGGCCAATCGACCTGAAAGCTCGGGTATATTTAAAACATTTCGAAAAGGATAAGTTGTTATAACACATATTGGATGATATTGGAAATACGGTTTTAGATTCCTAGAGGCACTTATTAAAGCAAGAGCTAATTTTTCTAAGTGTGGATATCTTGTTTTGGCCTCACCCAAGGTTTGACTAATATAATAGACAGGTAATTGTGTACCTTGTTCTTCTCGGACCAGGACTCCACTTACCACTATCTCCGAGACTACCAAGTACAGGTAAAGCTGTTCATCCACTTTCAGGGTGTGAAGCAGCGGCAAGCTCGATAAATACCGCTTTAGTTCCTCTAAGGCCTACTGGAATTCCGGAGTCCATGAAAAATTGCTCTTCTTTTTAAGCAGCGAGAAGAATCAGTGGCTCCTATCTGAGGATCTCGAAATGAATCATCCTAGGGCGGCTATCCGCCCCGTCAACCTCTGCACGACCTTCATATTATCCACTATTGTGATATCATCCATAGCTTTAATTTTATCGGGGTTGATCTCGATTCCCCGATTGGATACCATAAAACCAAGAAACTTGCTTGAGCCAACTCTGAATGCACACTTTTCGGGGTTGAGCTTCATATTGTACTTCCTTAATATATCGAAAGTTTCCTGCAAATGCTTTAAATGGTCCTCTGCTCGCAGGGAATTAATTAACATGTCATCAATATAAACTTCCATTGATTTTCCTATTTGTTCTTCGAACATTTGGTTTACTAGGAGTTGATAAGTTGCACCGGCATTGTTTAGACCGAATGGCATTATATTATAACAGTAGGTACCGTACTTAGTGATAAACGAGGTCTTTTCCTGATCCTTCGAGTTCATCTGTATCTGGTTGTACCCGGAGTAGGCATCGAGAAAACTGAGAATCTTGTGGCCGGTCGTGGCATCGATCATACGATCGATATTTGGCAAAGGAAAAGAATCCTTGGGGCATGCTTTATTCAGGTCTTTATAATCTATACACATTCTAAGTTTGTTTCCTTTCTTAGGGACTACCACTACATTTGCTAACCATTCAAGGTACTTTACTTCCCGAATGGATCCTATTTTGAGAATTTTGGTTACCTCGTCCTTGATGAAGGCACTTTTGACCTCGGACTGGGGCATTCTTTTTTGCTTTACCGGGCAAAATTTAGGGTCCACACTTAGTTTGTGACTGGTAATTTCTGGTGGAATCCCTGTCATATCAAGATGGGACCACGCAAAGCAATCCGTGTTAGCTTTAAGGAAATGAATAAGTTTTTTCCTGAGCTTGAGGGTTAGCCCTGTGCCCAGGTATACCTTTCGTTCGGGTTGATGCTTGGCCAGTGTGATTTGTTCCTGCTCTTCGACTGTTGACTTGGTGGCATTAGATTCATCGGGAACTAAGAAGGATCGAGGGATCCAGTAGTCATCATCTTCGTCGATCCCTTGCTCCTGCAATTGGGTCGAGGCCAGTATCTATGGTTGCTATTTGGCCTCCTGTTTTCCCTTCAATCCTTTCTTTGATGAAGGTGTCGATACTGGTATCCCTTTATCGACTGAAAACATTTCCTTGGCGGCGGGTTGCTCCCCGTACACTATTTTGACTCCCTCCGACGTCGGGAACTTCAGAACTTTGTGAAGGGTCGAGGGCACTACCCTCATGTTATGGATCCAAGGCCTTCCGAGCAGGGCGTTGTACCTCATGTCACCATCGATCACATGAAACTTTATTTCTTGGATGGTCCTGGCCACGTTCATTAGCAAAGTAATTTCACCCTTGGTGGTTTCGCTTGCCATGTTGAAGCCGTTAAGTACTCGGGTTGCGGACACGATTTGATCTTATAGGCCGAGCTGTTCTATGACCCTCGACCTAATAATGTTGGCCGAGCTACCTGGATCATTCAAAACACGTTTAACTTGAATTTTATTCATAAGGACAGATATTACCAGTGCATCATTGTGGGGTTGTAAGATTCCCTCTGCATCTTCATCACTAAAAGATAAGGTCCCCTCCGGTACGTAATCTCGAGTCCGTTTTTTCCTTGTGATCGACACCTTGGTGCATTTGAATACGGGCCCCTGAGGAATATCGACCCCTCCAACAATCATGTGGATCACGTGTTACGGATCTTCTTGCTCATTCTGTCTGTTTGAATCTCTATTCTTGAAATGGTTTTTAGCCCGATCGCTTAAGCATTCTCGAAGATTCCCTTTGTTGAACAAACGGGCTACCTCCTTCCTCAGTTGTCTGCAATCTTCTGTTCTATGACCATGGGTGCCATGATATTTGCACATTTGATTAGGATTTCTCTGGGCCGGATAAGTCTGTAGAGGTCAGGACCACCTGGTGTCTTTGATGCGCCCAATGGCTGATACAATAGCTGATGCATCAATGTTGAAGTTGTATTCTGATAGTCGTGGTGCTTCTTTGGGTTTGACATTTATGTCGAAACCTCATTTACTCATGAGCACTCGAGAGCTTAGTCCTCGATCATTTCTTCTATCAGTTCGATTGGGGTTGCGTCCAGGCCGACTGTTTCTCTGATCTCCACCGTATGGCTGATATAGATCTCTGTTTGACCGTGGTTCCCTATCAATATCCCTTTTAACTCTGTCGATGGTCCTGTTTGGATAAACGGACCTGAAAAGAGTCCCTAACTGGTCATCCTCGACCCTAATTGTTGACTGGTACCGATTATGCACGTCGACCCAGGTTACAGCTGGATATTCGATCAAGTTCTGCTTCAACTGTTGTGAGGCTACCGAACTTCGTATGTTTAGGCCTTGAGTGAAAGCCTGAACGGCCCAATCATCGTTGACTGGGGGCAGATCCATGCGCTCTATTTGGAATCAAGATACGAACTCTCTGAGCATCTCGTTGTCTTTCTGTTTTACTTTGAAGAGGTCCGACTTTCTAGTCTCGACCTTTATCGCTCCGGCGTGCGCTTTGACGAAGGAATCTGTGAGCATGGCAAAAGAATCAATGGAGTTAGGTGGTAAATTATGGTACCATATCATCGCCCCCTTTGATAAAGTTTCTCCGAATTTCTTCAGCAGTACGGACTCAATCTCATCGTTCACTATGTCGTTCCCCTTTATTGCGTATGTGTAAGAAGTGACATGCTCGTTGGGGTCGATAGTTCCATTATACTTGGGAATTTCTGGCATGCGGAATGTTTTTCAGAATGGGCTTAGGAGCTGAGCTCAGGGGGAATGGTTTTGTACGAATTTCTTTGAATCCAACCCTTCAAAATCGGTGGTGCTCTCGGAATTTGATCAACTCGGGAGTTATATGTTTCCACTTTTTTGTCATTCGCTTCAATATTCTTCTCCCCCGATTCGATTCGCTTTGTCAGCTCCTCGAACATTTTCAAAATAGCGAGGTCGGTTCCTGACTCATTCCCATTTGATCTCCCCAGCGCTGGTTTGGCCCTGTGAATAATTTCCGGTGATGGCTCGGGTTCGACCCTACTCGGCACGTGGTTCTGATTTTGAAGTTGTGCTATTACAGTTTATTGAGCATGCAACATTTCGAATATTATTCAAAGGCTGATTCCGCCTTCTTCACCGCCCTGTGAGTTCTGACCGGCTGATCGAACGCTTTTGCGGGCACTATTTTCGGGGTCGACGTCCAGATTTGCATTCAGGGCAACATGGGAGCTGACGTCGATGGGGTCTGCAACTGGTACTCCCTCGAGGTCAACTGGAAGCACTTCATTTCCTGGGGCGGCTATGTTGTTGTTTTCGCCATAAAAACCGAATCCGTTGTCGATGTATGTGGGTACCGCTTGAGAGTTCGACATGCTGATCCTGGAATCAAAAATGCTTACAAGAACAAGTGTAAAGCAATGTGTGTTATGAACATTAGCACCAGGCAATCACTATTGTCCTTAGCCCCACGGTGGATGCCAAATTGTTTACCCTAAAAACAGATTATAATTGAATTTATATGTGGTTTTAAGAACACGTGATTTTACTTGGCATAAACTAAGAAAATATGCAAACTTATATTGAAATTGACTGTAAAGAAAAATAAAAGCAAATCAAATGAGATATGTAGTTTGGGCCCTCGAACCAAATGAAACAACAAAGAAAATATAAGTGAAGTAACAGAGTATTGAGAACCTTGAGAAAAGAGTATTATATTGCTTTTTTACTGTCTGAGGTGTGTTTTACAAATGATCAAAGCCCCTTTATATAGTAGGGGAGTCCTACTCTTGATACAATTCTAAATATAGTAAGGACTCTAATGATGGGCTAATTAATCGGCCTCTTCTTGATACGTGCCATGATTTTCACCGAGATTCTCCCCCTAATTGCAGCTGTAACGGCTTTTTATTTCTTAGCTCGATCTTGATCCTGACTGATCTTGATCTTGGCTGATCTCGATCTTGATCGGTCTCTGGGTCTTCGAGCTTGATCTTGAATGACCTCGATCTTGATCGGTCTTTGGGTCTCAAGCTCGACAGCATATTCTTCGTACCATGGCTCGATATTACAATGATGAACCTTGAACCATCATGTTCCAATCTCGATTAATCATACGAAGGGCAAAACTCGGTTTTGACCGTATACAAGTTTGCCATAGGGCTCCAATCTGATGATTCATCTCAAGAGGGTGGGCAATGGAAAAACAAACATGATGGAGGAAGGTAAGACAAAGGTTCAGTAATAGCAGACTTAAAAAAACTAAAAAGTTTGTCTATAGCAGAAGACTATTTCAAGCCATCTAGAAGATCTCTGTGCCAGATTATATGAAGATCTTGATTTCTTAGTGGCTGATAGGGAGGGAAATGTGTAGAACAATAGTTGGGGATATACTCGTGTATGATAAAGAGTCCCATGATGCGCATAGGAAAAGGTAGCATAAGGACATTGATAAAGAAGAAATAAAAGCACGAAATTGCCAAGACAAGAAACTAGATAAAGCTGTTACATGAAATAAATGAGGAACAACATGTTGAAGTGCTTTGAACCTTTGCACACCATGCAGGGAGAAGATGCTTTGACCTTTTTAGGATAATAAGATGGTTTAAAGCTAGTTTTACAAAAAGTTTATGGTAGAATAATTTCAGGATTGGTTGTAGAAATTTTTTTGGCGGTTCTTGGTTGAATAGTTTCAGGACTGCATAAAAGCTTTTCTCAAAATCTGCAGCATTTTATTTTTTTTGCTTTTTTTTTTTGATAGTTTTCTAGTTCCAAAGAAGTATTTTTATAAAATCTATACATCCATTCACAAATAATAAACACTAAGGAGAAGCTATAAAAATGGTGTGACATGGTTGTTTTCTTCGGAAGGTAATAATTGTATTAGAATAGCACTAAGAAAGGTAATGGTGTGACATGGCATTTTTGAGCTTATCATAGAAGTTCTAAAATACCACTACTTTCACTCTCTTTCTCAACACATAATGGTAACACAAATTTGGTGCACTTCCCATAAAATCTGTTGTAAGTTTAGACATCACGAAGACCACTGTAAAATCTATATATATATATATATATATATATATATATATA
>AWOL01S0033325.1:60802-72822 GCA_000715115.1 Nicotiana otophora
CTAGTTTTAGAAAAAGTTTATGGTAGAATAATTTCAGGATTGGTTGTAGAAATTTTTTTGGCGGTTCTTGGTTGAATAGTTTCAGGACTGCATAAAAGCTTTTCTCAAAATCTGCAGCATTTTATTTTTTTTGCTTTTTTTTTTTGATAGTTTTCTAGTTCCAAAGAAGTATTTTTATAAAATCTATACATCCATTCACAAATAATAAACACTAAGGAGAAGCTATAAAAATGGTGTGACATGGTTGTTTTCTTCGGAAGGTAATAATTGTATTAGAATAGCACTAAGAAAGGTAATGGTGTGACATGGCATTTTTGAGCTTATCATAGAAGTTCTAAAATACCACTACTTTCACTCTCTTTCTCAACACATAATGGTAACACAAATTTGGTGCACTTCCCATAAAATCTGTTGTAAGTTTAGACATCACGAAGACCACTGTAAAATCTATATATATATATATATATATATATATAATCGAAGGACGGGAGAAGGTGACTTGGCATCTCTAATAGGTCAAGGAACCTAATTAACTTTTTTCTCCTTTTTTTATATTTTCCTCACTCATTATTTTCATTTTCAATTTATGCTAACATTCCAAAAAACATGTCTCTTTGACAAAAAAGAAAAACCTAAAAGTCATCACTAAATAAAAGAACTGTTTCTTACCTAACCACTTATAATGACTAATTGCAATTAACTATGCATATTTTGGGGAGCATCTTCTTCTGGCTTGTGTTTTTCTTTTTCTCTCTTACTAATTCTAGCACTATTTCTGTCACACTAATTTAGTACTTTTACTTAATCCGCTCATATCTTTATCTGTTATTGCGTGCATCTGTTGCTATATAGCCTTTTGTTTAGTGTCGCTACAATCGTTGGCACCTTTTATTCTTCGTTTTTCCTAATTTGGTACTCATGGATTTGGATGGCATGATAGTTTGCTTTCTTCCTTTTATTCACTCACCAATAAATTATATACAGTGATAGGATCAATCCTTAATAAGTTGAGTTAAGAAGGCTCGAAAAAATTACTACTGATTTATAAATAAATAATTATCAATTTACAATAGAATTGTTAAGCAATCAATTATACCACATAATGTTTCATCGTATTCTACAACTTATTATAGTTGCGATCCTTTTTATCATGAGATTTACATCTAAATTGTTTATTTGAATTTCAAGAGAAGTTGTATCTTGGAGTATTAGAATTTTGATTGAGTTTTTACGGGAGTTTGTTGCTTCTAGAGATTTTAAATGAGAAAAGGAGATGAAAATATGAGAAAATGGGCAATTTAGTGGGTAAGTGTGGTACAGTCTGAAGATATAAAGGATTGTGAAGAGATCAAAGTACGAGGTGGATATAAATTATAATTTATTTGAGCCTTTAAAGACGAGGTTGTTAAAATGAGGCAGATCTATGTTTTGAATGAATTGGAGAAGCAAATGTCTGTCGATTTTAAGGTTGATTTGAGAATAGTTTATTAATAAATTTATTGGGATTTTCTAGGTGCCGCGATGATTCATTTATTTTGGTTTGTATAATGTAGAAGAAGCCGGTGAGAAGCAGATCACGGCTTTCGTGGAGCCTTTGGTGATCTTCTTGATCCTAATTGTCAATGGTAAAATAATGTCAGCTTGCCTGCAAGCCTTTTTGGATAAATTTTTTGAACTTTGGCAGTTTTTAACATCCTGTATACAGTTAAAACCAGGCCCACCCGATTTTACTGTTTGATCGAGACCGAGAGTTTGCTTCGAAGGACGGTCTCGTAACGGAATAGGCCATATCACGAGGGTAAGGTACCGAGCTCAGAACCGAGGTACCTGTAGAAATTGAGGCTAGTAGCCATCGAATCCAAATAAGACAGACGCCGAGCAAGATCAAAGATAGCACAATAATAGAAAGGCGAGATATCCGTGACTGGTCGAGGATCACGACATAAATCATGGTGACTGGTTGAGGATCATGGCGTAAATCTCGGAACGGATCAAATTAGAAACGGTTAATTAGCTAATCATGAGATTTTTTTTTGTAATTAGAGTTATACCATAAGTAGAACTTCTCTACTATATATAGGGGAGTATTAACCATTTGTAAGATACAGTTCTCACGTAAAAAAGCAATATAATTTTCTTTCTCGCTCACGCTCTTGCTTTTCAGCTTATTGTATTTTTATTGTCCTTGCATCAACCAGTTTGAGGATACTCTAACTCAAGAGCTGGGCTCTATTCAAACACTGGTTTGATTTACTTTATTGTACAATTCTATCATTAATCTTCATATTTATCAATTGGTATTAAGTGAAATCACGTATCCTTAAATCCACATTATAAGTTTAATTGTTATCCAATTTTAAGGGTAAACAGTTTGACGCCCACCATGGGGATAAGGATAATAGTGATTGTTTAATACTAATTTCAATAACACACACTGCTTTACATTTGTTCTCGTAAGAATCTTTGTTTTCAGGACAAACATATCAAACCCACAGGCAGCACCTACACATGGTGACAATAACCTTAGATTTCACAGTAAAAACGACAACATAGCCGCCCCAGGAATCGAGGTGCCTCAGGCCGACCTCGAGGGAGCACCAATTGCAAATCCCATCGATGTCAGTTTACATGTCGCCCTAAATGCAAATTTGGGCGTTGCGCCCGAAGGTATTATACATAGGGAAGTTCGATCAGGTGGTCGAGGTACACAGGTCGGAGAAGATTGTGGAGTTCGCCTCCAATTGATATTCGAAATGTTACAGGCTCAACATGACGCTATAGTACGATTACAAAATCAACACCTAACACCAAGTAGGATCGAACCAGAAGTCGTTCAAAGGATCGAGCCTGTGCCGAAAAGGTCGAATGCCAACGAATCGGGGACTGACCCCGCCATTATGAAAATGCTCGAGGAGCTCACTAAACGGATTGAATCGGGAGAAAAGAAAATCTAGGCAAATGACAAGAAAGTAGAGACATATAACTCCCGGGTTGACCAAATACCGGGGGCGCCGCCGATTCTAAAAGGTATGGATTTGAAGAAGTTTGTACAGAAGCCTTTCCCTCCAAGTGCGGCACCGAAAACCATTCCGAAGAAATTTTGAATGCCAGAAATTCCTAAGTACACTGGGACCACTGACCCTAATGAGCATGTAACTTCTTATATATGTGCAATAAAGGGAAATGACTTAGAAGACGATGAGATTGAATCTGTTCTACTGAAGAAATTTGGAAAAACCTTGTCGAAAAGAGCAATGATATGGTACCACAATTTGCCGCCTAATTCCATCGATTCCTTCGCCATGCTTGCAGCCTCCTTCGTAAAGGCACATCCATGATCAATAAAGGTTGCGACTAGAAAATTGGACCTCTTAAAGGTAAAACAGAAAGACAACAAAATGTTGAGGGAATTCGTATCTCGATTTCAGATGGAATGCATGGAAATACCACCGGTCACAGATGATTGGGCTGTTTAGGCCTTTACTCAAGGTTTGAACGAACGAAGTTCGGTGGCATCACGATAGATAAAGCAGAATTTGATTGAATATCCAGCGGTAACCTGAGCCGATGTATATAATCGGTACCAGTCGAAGATCAGGGTCGAGGATGATCAATTGGGGACCCCTTCCGATTCCGCTTATCCAAACAGGCCCGTCAACAAAACTCAAAGGGATATCGATAGAGAACCCTGGTCGAGCAGAGATTAGTATCTACCATACAAAGCAGATCGTAGAAACAACGGCCCAGGATGCAATCCCATCCGAAATGATCGAAGGAATGATCGAAGACCGAGCTCTCGAGGGCTCATGAGCAAAAGTGGCTTCGATAAATATGCCAATCTCACAGAAGCACCACGATTGTCAGAATACAACTTCAGCATCGATGCATCAGGTATTGTTTCATCCATTGGGAGAATCAAAGATACTAGATGGCCCAAACCCCTACAAACCGCTCCATCCCAAAGGAACCCAATCAAACATGCAAATATCATGGTACACACGATCATAAAATCGAAGACTGCAGACAACTAAGGGAGGAGGTGGCCCGTCTATTCAACGAGGGTCACCTTCGAGAATTCTTAAGCGACCGAGCTAAAAACCATTTCAGTGACAGAGATGCAAATAGGAAAAACAAGCAGGAAGAACCACATCATGTGATTCACATGATCGTTGGTGGGGTCGATATTCAATAAGGGCCCGTGTTCAAACGCACTAAAGTATCAATCACCAGAGAAAAACGAACTCGAGACTATATGCGAGAAGGCCCTTTATCATTCAATGATGAGGAAGAAGAAGGGATTTCACAGCCCCACAATGATGCTTTGGTAATCTCTATCCTTATGAATAAAGTTCAAGTTCAACGTGTTTTAATTGATCAAGGAAGTTAGGCCAGTATTATTCGATCAAGGGTCGTGGAGCAGCTCAGCCTACAAGATCAGATCGTACCCGCAGCTTGGATTCTCAATGGCTTTAACATGGCAAGCGAAACAACTAAAGGTGAAATCATCCTACCAGTAAATATAGCCGGAATTATTCAAGAAACAAAGTTCCATGTGATCGAAGGCTATATGAGATACAACGCATTGCTCGGAAGACCCTGGATTCACAATATGAGGGCGGTCCCCTCAACCCTTCACCAAATGCTATTGTTCCCAACACTGGATGGAGTAAAAATGGTGTATGGGGAACAATATGCTGCTAAAGAGATGTTCGCGGTCGATGAAGTGATACCGATATCGACACTTTCATCAACAAAAGGATCGAGTCCAAAGGGAAATAAGAAGCTAAATAGCAACCACAACTACCAGCCTTGACTCAATCGGAGAAGCAGGGAATGGATGAGGATGATGACTATTGGATCCCTCGATCCTTCATAATCCCCGATGATTTCGACGCCACCAAATCGACGGTCGAGGCACTGGAGCAAGTCGTATTGATCGAGCATCTACCCGATCTAAAGGTATACCTGGGAATGGGGTTAACCCCCTAGCTAAGGGAAAAACTCATTAAAATTCTTATCAATAATATGGATTATTTTTCTTGGTCCCATTTAGATATGACAGGGATCCCGCCAGAAATCGCTACACATAGACTGAGAAATCGCTACACATCAACTGAGCTTGGACCCGAAGTTTCGCTCGGTAAAATAAAAGAGAAGACACCGGTTCGAGGTAAAACATGCATTTATCAAGGACGAGGTAACCAAACTTCTCAAAATAGGATCCATTCAAGAGGTAAAATATCCCGAATGGTTAGCAAACGTAGTCGTAGTCCCTAAAAAGGGAAATAAACTCACAATGTGCGTAGATTATAAAGATTTAAACAAAGCATGTCCTAAAGACTCTTTTCCTCTGCCGAATATAGATCGCATGATCTATGCCATGGCCGGCCACGATATCCTTAGTTTTCTCGATGCCTACTCCGGGTATAATCAAATACAAATGAACCTAGAGGATCAGGAAAAGACTTCGTTCATCACTAGGTACGGCACCTATTGTTATAATGTAATGCCGTTTGGACTAAAAGATGCTGGTGCCACTTATCAACGTTTAGTAAATCGAATGTTCGAAGAACAAATAGGTAAGTCAATGGAAGTTTATATTGACGATATGCTAGTTAAGTCCCTACGAGCAGAGGACCATTTGACACATTTGCAGTAGACCTTTGATATACTAAGGAAATACAACATGAAACGCAGCCCGGAGAAATGTGCATCGGGGTCGGCTCAGGCAAGTTCCTTGGCTTTATGGTATTAAATCGGGGTATCGAAATCAACCCCGATAAGATCAAGGCGATCGAAGACATCACAATCGTGGATAATGTTAAGGCCGTACAAAGATTAACAGGGCGCATAGCCACCCTAGGTCGATTCATCTCAAGATCTTCAGATAGAAGTCACAAGTTTTTCTCGCTACTCAAAAAGAAGAACAATTTTACATGGACCCCGGAATGCCAATAAGCATTGGAAGAATTAAAGCGGTACCTATCGAGTCCGCCACGGCTTCATACTTTAAAAGCAGACGAGCAACTCTACTTGTACTTAGCAGTCTCGGAAATCGCGGTAAGTGGAGTCTTAGTTCGAGAAGAGCAAGGTACGCAATTTTCTGTTTATCATGATTGTCGAACTCTAGGCGAGGCTGAGACCCGGTACCCACACTTAGAAAAATTAGCGCTGGCCCTAATAAGCGCCTCTAGGAAATTAAACCCATATTTTCAGTGTCACCCGATCTCTGTGGTAACTACTTATCCCCTTCGCAATATTTTGCATAAACCCGAACTTTCGGGCCGACTGGCCAAATGGGCCGTCGAGATCAGTGGGTACGATATCGAGTATCGACCCCGAACGACCATCAAGTCTCAAATTGTATCGGACTTTGTGGCCGACTTTACATTGGCCCTCGTACCCGAGGTCAAAAAGGAACTATTATTAAAATCGGGTACATCATCGGGGGTGTGGACCCTCTTCACTGATGGTGCTTCGAACGTGAAGGGGTCCGGGCTAGGCATTGTTTTGAAGCCGCCCACGGGTAATACAATTAGGCAAGCTATCAAAACTTCCAGGTTAACTAACAATGAGGCCGAGTATGAGGCTATGATCGCAGGTCTCGAGCTAGATAAAGATTTGGGAGCAGAAGTCATCGAGGTCAAATGTGACTCCCTGCTCGTGGTAAACCAAGTCAACAGAACTTTCGACGTCCGAGAAGATCGAATTCAGAGGTACTTGGACAAATTACAGGTGACTCTACATCAATTTAAAGAATGGACCTTACAACATGTGCCTCGAGAACAAAACAGCGAGACCGATGCCCTTGCAAATTTGGGGTCATTAGTCGAAGATGGCGAGATTAGCTCGGGGACTGTCGTACAACTTTCAAGGTCAGTAATCGAAGAAGGACGCGCCGAAATCAACTCCACAAGTTTGACTTGGGATTGGAGGAACAAATATATCGAGTACCTAAAGAACGGGAAGCTTCCATTAGATCCTAAAAAATCAAGGACTCTACGTACGAAGGCTGCACGATTCACGTTGGCCGAAGATGGAACCCTATATAGAAGGATGTTCGATGGACCATTGGCAATATGTTTGGGACCAGAAGATACCGACTACGTCCTATGAGAAATCCATGAAGGCCCCTGCGGAAATCATTCTGGTGCCGAATCATTGGTTCACAAAGTCATCAGAGTAGGATACTATTGGGTCGATATGGAGAAGGATACAAAAGAGTTTGTTCGAAAGTGCGACAAATGTCAAAGATATGCGCCGATGATTCACCATCCCGGAGAGAAACTCCACTCAGTCTTATCCCCATGGCCATTCATGAAGAGGGGAATGGATATCGTCGGCCCTCTGCCATCGACCCCAGGTAAAGCTAAATTTATTTTGTTTATGACTGACTATTTCTCTAAGTGGGTTAAAGCGTAGGCTTTCGAGAAAATTAGAGAGAAAGAAGTCATAGACTTTATCTGGGACCATATTATATGCCGATTCGGGATGCCTGCCGAGATCGTATGCGACAATGGAAAGCAATTCGTCTGCGGCAACGTGAGAAAATTTCTCGAAGATCACAAAATAAAGAGGATCCTGTCAATGCCATATCATCCTAGTGGGAACGGGCAGGCCGAATCGACAAACAAAACCATCATTCAAAATCTAAAGAAAAGATTGAATGGCACCAAGGGAAAATTGAGAGAAATATTACCCGAAGTCAACGACGTCAAAATCCAGTATGGGGGCAACACCATTTTCTTTAGTATACGATGCCGAAGCTCTAATCCCGGTTGAAGTCGGGGAACCCAGCATCAGGTTTCGATATGCAATGGAAGAGTCAAATCATGTGGCTATGAATACAAGCCTCGAATTGCTAGATGAAAAACGGGAGACCGTCCTCGTTTGAATGTCCGCACAGAAATAGCGGATCAAAAGGTACTACAATCGAAGAGCCAATCTTCAACACTTCAAAATCGGGGACTTGGTTCTGAGGAAGGTCACCCTCAATACTCGAGACCCAAATGAAGGAAAACTTGGTCCAAACTGGGAGGGACCATACCAGGTCCTCGATATCATCAGAAAAGGATCCTACAAACTTGGCATGGCAAACGACGAACTATTACCAAACAATTGGAATATATCACTCCTCAAACAATATTACTGCTAAGGTACGACCTTCTCCATTTTCATTTATATTTTATACTAACCATTTGCAGGTGTTTAATCAAAGACATCAAAGGATTCTTCAAACGCAGTCCTTAGGTCTGAAAGCACGCGTTGCACTCTTTTTTCCTTATACCGGTTTTTGTCCCAAATGGGTTTTTCCGACGAGATTTTTAACGAGGCAACCATTATTCGTGCTAATTTAGAGCAATTCAACAGTATCCAGGGCTCCTTTACAATCAACCTCGAATACTGGGGGGGCATCACCCTCGAATAGTTACAAGGAAAATACTTCGTGTCGACAGGGTTTCGATAGGTAAATGTTTTAGAGGACCAAACGGTCAAATGAACCTTGTCCATGTAGATTACTCGATCCCTAATGGAAAAATATGTACCCATGTATAATCTATTGGAAGAAGTATTTTTCCTTACCAGAATTTCCATGCTTTAGAAAAATTTATACTTTACAATTTCATACTTATGATCTATGGTGGAAACTGGCTTAAGGACCGATCACAACTGAAGTTCAAACAATTTACCCGATACTCGGGGATTGCCATCCAAAAAATCAACACGATCAAATTACTAAACCTCGAGATCGTAAGACTTTAAAAAGGCAATTCTCGATTTTATAGGCCACAACCACCCCACTCGGGGACTGATACTTCGAACAAGTTCGAAGTATAACAGGGAACAAGCCCAAAAGGCGAATCCCAAGTTAAAGGCTACGGCAAAATCAACACGGTTCAGAGACATCCGATTTCCATTATTAAATAGGCCTTCGAATATGTTCACAAACCAGTTAAATAAGGCTACCATCGGCTAAATTTCTAAGGGTCTCGATAATATCGACCCTCGAAAACCCTAATGGATACAAAGGCGTTCGAACTCTCGAACAAATTTTTTATTTTATTACGAAACAAAGGTTCTCGATAATATCGACCCTTGGAAATCCTAACGGGTACGGAACCGTTCGAACTCTCAAGCAAATCCTTTATTTCGTGTTAAGGCACAACAGAATTTATATGATTAAATGATAAACTGTTCAAGCTGAAAAGCGGGAGAAAGCCATTCTTTTTGTTATGGCCGTATCGGCCTAATTCAAGAGCCTAAAGGGCCAGTTTATTTTTGAATTCAAAAAAATCATCCTCACTCAATTAAAACCTAAGGGTCACCCTACTCCGAGTTCGATCAAGTACTCATTCGATTATAAAAACTACACTAGTTTGGTTCCGATCGAATTTCCTAAGCCTCGAACTTATGAACAAAACTTTCATAAGGCATAAATAAAACAAAACTTTCACAAAGCATAAATGAAATAAAGACAGGTCGGAAAGGAAAGAGATCTTTATATATATGAGAATATTTACAAGGTCCGATCAGGATCCTATACAAAAGAACGAAAGTGAAAAATACTAAGGTTCCTGATCTTCTCTGGGGGCAGCTTC
This sequence comes from Nicotiana otophora, assembly GCA_000715115.1. NCBI lineage: Eukaryota > Viridiplantae > Streptophyta > Magnoliopsida > Solanales > Solanaceae > Nicotiana > Nicotiana otophora. The sequence continues at coordinate 70,402 of AWOL01S0033325.1, forward strand.
TTCTCCATCGAGGCCTTCCCCATTCTCGGACCCACTCTTGATGCCATCATCATCATCATCATTGGAACTGGCCAGCACTCCAGCTTCGGCTTCACGCTCTCTAACCTTTACTATCTCGTTGGTAAGATCGAAACCTCGAGCGTGAATTTTCTCGAGGGTTTACCTCCGAGATTGGCATCTAGCAAGTTCGAAAATCCAATATGCTCGAGTTTAGGCGGTCTCGGCTGCCTCTCTCGCTTGGACTTGAGCGGCTTCAGCATCGGCCCGGTAGACAGCCATGATCGTATCTGCTTCGACCTTTGCCTTTTCGGCTTCAAATTCGGCCTTGGAAAGTTCGGAATCCAACCGAGCCTCGAGCTCCTCTATTTTCTTTGCTTGAGTCAAGCTCTTCTCCTTCATACCTTAAAGCTGACTTTCGACCAATGATATTGGGCTCGAGCAGTCTCTTTTTCTGCAGCAAAGCGGTCCATACCTTCTTTCTACCCCATGGACTCCGCCTTTATCGTATCTACCTCCTCGCGGAACTGCTCGATCCTCTCGATCTTCTATTGCAGCTGTGAGATCAAAATGTTAGCAACCATTCCTGAATCGAGCCAATGAGATTTTAAAATTTTCATTACCTGCTCGATCAAGTCGGTCTGATATTTGTGAGCCGAGGCCAATTCGGCTCGGAGGTCCTTGATCTGTTCTTCTTTTTTCTTATTGAGAAGATTGAAGGCATTCCTCTCCTCGGTAAGCCTTTGAATGTTAGCCTCGTACTGACTCAGTTCGGCTCGAGACCGAGAAAATGCTTCTTGATGAAGCGCTGAGGCCTACGCAGAAAAAAGAAAAGAAGTTAGACAAAAAGAGAAAAATGAACACAAAGGTAATACCAACAAGGTGAGCTAAGGGTTACCCGATTCAGAGCTTGCTGCGCTTCATTAAAAAGGCTCGAGGCCTCACCCGAGTCCTTCCTCGTGATTTCCAAATCACTCAGGCCGGTAGTATCTTCGACCCTAGTAAATTAATCACGGAAGTAATCCTCCCTTCCGTGGGATCCTTCGATGGAGAGGTTCTTCAAGGCCCGAGCCTCTCGAATCATCTCCTCAGAAAATGAGGGGAGCAACGTGGAGCCTCTAAGTTCTATTGCCCCAAGTGGATCACTTAGGGAATTCTCCTCATCCCGAAGGGCCTCGACAACTGTACCCAGCGTTGGCTCAGTGTGGTGGGAAGCATCTTTGATCCTTGATGACTCAGAGACTTTGCCCAAGTCTTTTCCCGAGGACCCCTCATCTCGAGATGGAGTCTCTGTAGCTTTCACCAATTCAATGGCCTTTGGGGCTTCGGTGCTCATTCCCGCTCAGGCCACCAGCTCGGAGTCGTCTTCTTCCTCTTCTTCGTCCTCCTCCCTTAGACGCCGAACAGACTCTTCGGTCAGGAGGATGATACTTTTCCTTGGCTTACAAGTCGCCTTCTTCTTAGGTTCTAGATCCTCGGAGGGTGAGGTCTTTTTCCTCTTTTTATCCTTTGCCAGTTTCGGTGCCGGGATGGAAGTATCCTCCTCACCAGATGGGGGCCTCATAACAGCATCTTTGCCAAGGCCTATATGAAAAGAAATTAAGTGAGAAATGCCTTAATAAAACCATCAAAGACATGGAAAAAGGTCTTATCATGAGTTTTGACCTCCCATCGGCCCTCTGATAAATCGCGCCATGAGCGTTCGGCATATGAAGAGGTCGAGGCCAGGCCCCAAACCTAGCTCTCGAGGTTAGGAATAGCACTAGGCATCCAAGCCACCGCTACATCAAGAAATGGGATATAGATGAGAAGAAACAAAGGGGAAAAACAATAAATAAGAACTAACAATGGGATTATACTTACGCTTCATATTCCATTTTTCAGGAAATGGCATCTTCTCGGCCGGGATTAGGTCGGATGTCCTAACTTGAATGAACCGGCCCATCCAGCCTTGGTCTTTGTCCTCGTCTATGCTCGAGAACAGCACTTTGGTGGCCCGGCGTTGGAGTTTTATTAACCCACCTCGATAGAGGCGGGGGATGTATAACATGATGAGGTGGTCGAGGGTGAAAGGCATCCCCTCGACTTTGCTCATGAAGAATCGGAGTAGAATGACAATTTTCCAGAAAGAAGGATGGATTTGGCCTAGGGTTAATTGGTATTGACGACAAAAATTGATGACGACGGGGTCGAGGGGGCCCAGCGTGAAAGGGTAAGTGTAAACACTTAACAACCCATCCACATGGATGGTAATGTGTTCTTCCGGGATCGGGATCACCGTTTCTTTGCCCTTCCAGTTGCATTCTTTTTTTACCTGCTTAAGGTACCCTTCGGTTATCGAGCATATATACCTCGACACTGGCTCTCATCGACCAGGAATCGATGAGGATTTATCGGTCTTGAAGTCAGAAGTAAGAACACCCC
>AWOL01S0033325.1:72962-83223 GCA_000715115.1 Nicotiana otophora
CCCCCCCCGGGAACACACTCTTCAGGTCATGGCTCCACTGGTGTTTTCTCGCCGGCCGACAAGAAGCGTTTTCCTTTTGAGTGATGTTTTTTCTATTTTTGTATGGATTTGAAGTTAAAAATAGATGGAGATGATAAGATTTAGTGTTTTGAGAAGATGGTAGCAGTGAAAATCATAGATTTATAGATGAAGAAATTAAAAGGTATAAACAGCTTTGGAGATTAGAAATCTGATAGTAAAAATTCGAAATGGTGGAGAGAGGGGCTATTTATAAATTTCACAACGATGGTTCAATATTGGCGGTGGCCGACCATCGACTGGCGCACATCTAATGCCTTGGTAACTGTACAGATGGGACATTTTAGTCACTTCCATCGCTTACGTCACAAGGATGATGTCATGATAGGTCGAGGTAGAAAATCGAAGGCTCAATTCATTTGTTGTCATTGCACTCAAAACAAAATGAGGGGACTATCTATATACGGTTAAAACCATGCCCACCCGATTTTACTGTTTAACCAAGACCGGGAGTTTGCTTTGAAGGACGATCTCGTAACGGAATAGGCCATATCACGAGGGTAAGGTTCCGAGCTCAGAACCGAGGTACCTGTAGAAATCGAGGCTATTAGCCATCGAATACAAACAAGACAGACGTCGAGCAAGATCGAAGATAGCACAATAATAGAAAGGCAAGATATCCATGACTGGTCGAGGATCACAGCATAAATCTCGGTGACTGGTCGAGGATCATGGCATAAATCTCGGAGCAGATCAAATTAGAAACGGTTAATTGGCTAACCATGGAATTTCCTTTTGTAATTAGAGTTATACCATAAGTAGAACTCCTCTACTATATATATATGGGAGTATTAACCATTTGTAAGACACAATTCTCACGTAAAAAAGCAATATAATTTTCTTTCTCGCTCACGCTCTTGCTCTTCAGCTTATTGTATTTTTATTGTCCTTGCATCAACCAGTTCAAGGATACTCTAACTCAAGGGTTGGGCTCTATTCAAACACTGGTTTGATTTACTTTATTGTACAATTCTATCATTAATCTTCATATTTATCAATTGGTATTAAGTAAAATCACGTATCCTTAAATCCACATTATAAGTTTAATTGTTATCCAATTTTAAGGGTAAACACAAATATATGACTGACTATAAGCAAATAAAATATCATATAGCTAATTGATTACACAAACAATGTCACCGACATGTGCATCCATGTTTTGATGGAAGGGTAGATGAAGTAACTCGATTATAAGGTACAATATGCAACAACCATCACATCAACCAGCCAGACCACTAGGATATTCTATAAGCCCACTATTTTCATAAGTAAATTTCATTAAAAACAACAGCAGTAAGACGGTGCTGGGATTGTAGGATGCGTATGACTATAGCTCCTTTCTGCTTAAAGGGATCAATGTAGTCCAAAAGAGTGTATAAGTGCTTTACATTCTTCATTAACACTCTGTTTGGATCATTGTTACTCATCGTTTTATAATGTATTGTAATGTATTATATCGTTTTATGAATACAATATTTGGATATATTGTATTGTTTGTTGTTGTTGTTGTTAAATAATATTTTGCTATTTGATTTGACTGTATCGTACTGTACTGTAACTGATAAGTTTACTAAAATACCCTCAATTGTTTAAATATTAAATTTATCAAAAATTACGCGTAAAAATAATTTAAGAAAATCTCTTTCTACTAATTTATCACCAACTATGTCTTATAAATAGATTAAGCAATTAGTTCATACAAATTCTAACAAAATTAGTGGAACAAGTTAATAATATTAAAAACAATTATAAGTACACTCAAATCCTAACTCGATCATAATAATAATAAAACAAAAATTAAAATGGAGTTAACTATCATTAGAAAAAAATTAAAAAACTATGTGTAGACAATAAATTGTGTTGGAAAAATAAAATCAAGACCGAAAAATATTACAACAATCGTAGTATTTGATTTTAAATAATATGAATGTACAATCTCTTTGAATCCTCTGATTCTTCTTTCTAACAGTAAATAAATCCAAGGGCCTTTGAGCTTGATCTTGAATATGTAGTTGTTGCCACGAACGATGATCTTGAATTCAACTAGCACGAACTTTGATTTGAACTCGTACTCCTTGAATCTTGATTTGTTCTTCATTCTTGAGCTTGAACTTGATTTGTTCTTCGTTCTTGAGCTTGAACTTGATTGCTTGAACTTGAACTTGAACTTGACTGCTTGAACTTGAACTTGTGCAGGAATTTGCAGCGTTTGATCCACGAGCTCTTTCTTGCTTCTTGTTATAACTTCTGGTCTCTTTTCTGGGTTATGAAGACCCCTATTTATAGTTGTGGGAGGGAAGAGTTATGATAAGAACAAACTCTTTCTGACCAATCAAATCGAAGTGTTACAAGGACGCATTTGACTGGCCAGAATATGTCACTTGCACACGTGGCGCAATTTTATTAGCCTTTTAATGTGACTTGGCATGCCTTGTCATTTTGATACGTGGCATAATCCTATTGGCTTTTTCGTTTGACTTGGCATGCCATGTCATTTGACACGTGCCACCAAACTGGGCCTATAGGAAGACGATATATTGGGCCTCTAGGAAGATGACATCTTGGGCCTAATGAATTGGGCTCATTACTTGTAGCCCAATTAAATGGGCCACCAATGGAGTTAAATAATTAATCCAATGAGTCTGAAGGTCTCACAAAATGAAAGTGCGTAAAAAATAAAAGTACATGAAGCCTAATATCAAATTCGTGTGTAAAACACTCCTTTGATACTACAAAAATAGCTAAGAACCATGATCCTTGAAAAGGCCTATTTGCACATGACTCGCAAAACATTCTTGAATAGCTGTCTCTCATTGCTTTCGATTATGGGCATTTGCACTTGTTATCTTGAGGATTAGGCAGCTCCACCTGATCTCTTTGAAATAAATATAAGCTTGACAATGATTGGTTTGTAAGCCGATTGCACGCAAAACCTTTCAAAATGCAAGTCCAGGTCACGACAATAATGGTGTTGTTGCGACTTTGGCTCCTTGTTATGCGTTCATGCATGCTCCTTCTTGTTGTGATCCTGCTGTTGGTAGCTTCTTCATGTGCGGTAGATGTCCATTGTAGCTGGTAGCTCCTCCAAATATTTCTAAAATGATCCGTATAAAGCTGAGAAGTCCCAAGGGTAGTCATATCTGATTTGGGCATTAGAAAGTAGTTGCGCATGTAACTGCTCATTGTGACTTGATATGCTCTGCTGGTATTACCTTGTGTGATACTCAAGGAGTGGTAGATGCAAAGAAGTTTGCATTTTATAGTATAATATTCCACGTTTACATCATCCTGGGCATGTATGTGGATCTAAATGTTAAGGCTAATGTGCAGCCTTCTTTTTGCCTTATTGAGTGTGCTTTTGGGCTGGCCTAAGTAGTGGTTGTACCTATAGGGAATGAGTATCAAAGATACTAATACCACCCTAATAGGTTTGGCCAAAACATAGAGCCAAGCCCCCTCCAAAGTGCCTGCAAATCAGAAAACATGTTAGAGAAAAAATCCTTCCTTCTCTCCTCCCTAAGGATTTGAGTTGGAAGTGTAATGTGATATCCATCCCCTCTAGTTTGTCTCATTCTTCCATGATACATTCTCCTCCTCCTCTTAGCTACAAGATTCTCCCCCTTACTCTTCATCTTATCTTCCAACTCCATCATCACTTAGCATTTGGCTTGGCAGTCCAATTAGCTAAATGATCAGCTAACTTGTTACCTTCCCTCAACACGTGAAATATCTGAAAAGCACCCTTGGACAGTAGTGTTTTGATTTCATCCATTTGATTAGTAATGCTCCAAGGTGGTTCCTAAACTTCATCTAGCACTCTCTTCATAAGTAAAGAATCGGTTTCAATTATGCATGGAGGAAATTGCATTTGAGTTATGTACCTTAGAGCCTCCAGAATGGCCTGTGCCTCGGCTACATTATTAGTTTCATCCTCAACTACATCTGCCTGTGCATAGATAATATCTCCTATTCCATCCCTTATATAGAAGCCATATGATGATCCTCCATTGACACCTCTACATTCCCCATCAGTATTGCATTTTATCCACCCCACATGAGGTAATTCCCACAACACCTTAGTGTACCTCAATTTAGGAATATGTTGTGACAACTTCTCATGCAAGTCTGGCCAGTTTGTAGTATCACCTTTAGAAACATTTGGATTGAGGTTGAGATTTGAAAGATCAGTCTATTTAATGACACACTCTTCCCATGCTTTCCAGAATTTCTCTTCTTCCACAAATGCAAAACAATCAAACTTGGCATAGCTTGATATACTGCCTTCAAGCTTGTATTTATAGGTTTGCTCCACCATTCATTTATCACTTGCACAAGTTGCTTTCCATCTGTTCTAATCCCCGCAGGTGCACCATAATAATTCCAAACATATCTTGCATCTGGTGATGTTAGAAACATATGAGGCAGTATTTCTTGTTTAGGATTCCTGCAGCACCAACACCTTGATGTTATGAAATATCCCAGCCTTAGAAACCAGTCATCCAATGGTAAATTTGTCTTCCACAGTCTCCACATGAATAAACTTATCTTGAAAGGTAGTCCCTTTACCCAAAAGAATTTGTATAGGTTGCTTTCTTCTTTTCTCTTCCTTATATATTGCCAAGCAGACTTCACTGTAAAATGTCCCTTTGTTTCCAGCTTCCACCAAGGCTTATCCTTCATTGAAAGATCTGAAGGTGGTGTGACTGTCTCCAGAATATGGTCAGCTAGCTCATCACAATTTCCTTAGTAGCACTTCATTCCATGCCCCATTTTCAACCACTTCATCAACATGCTTTATAGATTCATCACACTAATGATCTGGACCTGAAGCATGGTAAAGAGCTCCAAGTTTAGTCCAATTGTCATACCAGAAATAGGAGGTGCCATTCTTCAATTTCCACCACACTTGATGCTCCACCTCATCTCTCATTTGTAATATTTTTATCCATACATGAGATCCTTGTCTCCAAGGTACTAACACCTCATTGATCTTCTTGCTGTACTTATTTCTCATAAATGTAGACAACAATGAGTCTTTTGTTCTACAGTTCCACCAAAGCTTGGCAAACAAAGACTTAGACATATCTTGTAAGGATCTGAAACCCATGCCTCCCTCACTTTTAGGAAGACATAAGTTGTCCCATGAAGCCCAATGTCTTGCCTTTCTGTTGCCTGAATTGCTCCAGTAAAACCTAAAAACATCTTGTGCAATTGGTTGATCACATATGCTGGTGGATTCACAGCTGACAAGAGATAAATTGGCATACTCTCCAACACATGTGAGATCAGAACTGCTCTACCACCAATTGATAGTAACTTACCCTTCCATGATGATAACCTCTCCTGTACTTTGAATATGATATTCTTATAAAAGTCTTTCCTCCTCCTGCTGTAGCATATAGGACAACCTAAGTATGTAAAGGGGAATGAGTGTCTTTGGAATTCAGTAATCAAGTGGACAGTGTCTGCTTCATCTGCTTGAGCTCCTTCATGCATGTAAAAGGAAGACATTTCTTTGTTGATCTTCTGATCTGAAGCTGCCTCATATTCCTCTAACATATTCATGATAAGTTGCACTGCCCCATAGTGAGAGGAACAAAAGATAATAGTATCATCAACGTAGGAAAGGTAGTTAATGTTTTGACTCCACTTTGGCATGCCAAAGCCTATGAAATCTGGGTTGTCAAACAATGAATCTAAATCTCTCCCAAGCACTTCAGCTGCTAGCATAAACAATGTAGGAGAAAGTAGATCCCCTTATTTAATACCTCTAGATGATTTGAAGAAACCATTGGCCTGCCCATTAAGAAGCACTGAGTACCAGTTGTTGGAGACTAGTCTGAATATCATATCAATGAAAATTTCACCAAATCCCATCTGCCTCAGTACCTTTGTCAAGAATAGCCATAAGACTCTATCATAAGCTTTTGCCATATCCAATTTAATTACTACATTAGATGGCTTCCCTCTCAATATAATGTCTTTGATGATATCTTGAGTTAACAAGATATTCTCCATAATGCTTCTTCCTTTGACAAAACCAGCTTGATTAGGAGAAATTAAAGAAGGAAGAAGCTCAACTAACCTCTCATGGATCACTCTAGATATGATCTTGTTAGAGAAATTGCTCAAACTTATTGGCCTTATATCTGAAAATGTAGCAACATTCTTCTTCTTTGGAAGCAACACAAGATTTGTATGAGTGATGAACTTTGGTAGTTCTGCACCACAAAAGAGGGCTCTAACCATATTGAGCACATCATCACATATAACCTCCCAGCTAGCTTGATAAAACTGGCCAGTGAATCCATCTGGACCACTTGCACTATCCCCATTCAATCCAAAAACTATTGCCTTAACCTCATCTATGGTTGGTTCATCCCACAACTTTGCATTCTGATCCTGAGATACCATCCTACGAACATGCTGAATAATATCAAAGTTAGTAGGAATTATTTCTTTTGTGAACTGAGCCTGGAAAAACTCTACTGCCTCCCTTGCCATATCTTCTTGTGATTCAAGCCAATTATCATTTTTGTCCAAGATTCTGGACACTTGCAGCGTTTTCCTCTTTCCTCTCACATGAGCATGAAGAAACTTAGTGTTCCTATCACCATCCTTAAACCACTGCATTCCAGCCTTTTGTCTTCAAAATTCTTCTTCAAGATGGTAATACCTTGTAAAGTCAGCTTCTACTTTGTGTAACTTAGCTGTATTCCGAGCTGTTGGATTCAATTCAAACTCAATCTCATGTACCTTAATAACATCCTCCAATGCTGCAATTTGTTTGAAAATATCTCCAAATGTCTCCTTGCTCCAAGTTGCCAGTGCAGTCTTTACCCTTTTTCAGCTTACTGTGGAATAAAATGAATGGGTTCCCCATGGAATCAGCTACCCAATTATCCTTCACCACCTTCAGAAAAGATTCATGCTTGGTTCGGAAGTTTAAAAACTTAAATGGTTTCTTAACTTGGACAGTGTCAATGTTGCAAGGCAACAGGAGAGGGGCATGGTCAGAACCATACTTGATCAAGTGTTCAACCTCCAATGCTGGGAATAAATCTAAGAACTGTTGATTTGCAAATAACCTATCTTACCTCTTAAATATGCAATCAATGTCAGACCTCCCATTCCACCAAGTATACAGGTCCCCTTTGAAGCCAAGATCATATAATGAACATGTGTCCACACAATGTGCAAAGTCTTCAACTTCACACAGGTACACAGGCCGGCCCGCGTATTTCTCTTCCTCAGATAGAATCACATTGAAATCTCCTCCAACAACCCAGGGAGATTCCATATCTGAGGCTAAGTGATACATTGAATTCCAAAGTTCAATTATTTCAATAGCATCACATTTGGCATAAACTAGTGTCACATATAACTCCTTATTCAGATTCCTACGAAATAACTTCAATGTCATTTATTGTTCCATATTCATCATGTCAACATCAATATCTTCATCAACGAATGCCCATATCTTGACGTTCACATTAGCATAAGCAAAATGAATCCCCAGCTTCCTTCTATACTCCTCCAGCTTATTGATGACTTGCCAAGGTTCCATCAATCCTATCAAGTATAAATTTTATTTTCTATGTAGGTTAAGCAAACTTTTGAAAGCTTTTTGTGTGTTTATCGACCTCACATTCCAAACTAGAGCATTATCCATAAGAATATTTAGAATTAGAGATCACACTCCTCTTTGGTTGCACCCTTAAAGGTACACTGTCTTTGATGTCTTGCTTTTGTCTCCTTATAGATTTCCCAGCTGATTTCTTCTTGTCCAGACTCTTGGGAGATATATCACCATCTGTTGCTACTTGTTTAAAGTTAGCAGTTTTAGATTCCTCCTCTATGTCTTCCCCCAAGCCTTCCTCTTCATCTTGTTCATCATCAACCTCCTGTAGGTCTAAAGGATTTTGTTCATGCTTTTTGGCTATCATTCCCAACTCCTTCTGAACCCTATTATTGATTAGGATTCCTTTAGCTAAAATGCCACTTGTAACATTGAAAGTTTTCCCAGCTAGGAGCCCAGGATCATCAAAAACTCGAGCAGCTATTTGCACAGCATTGTTGCTTTGCCCATATTCCATTTGACTTGCTATAGGAACAATAACAATTTGATCATTAGCCCTATTTGTAGCCTCCTTCATTACTCCATAATTCAATTCCTTAGACTTCATAGCCTCCTGGATTGCATTGAATTGCAGAGAATACACATCACCCAAGCAAGGGTTTCCTGTAGATTGACACCCAGAAATTACTGTTCCATTGCCTTTAGGCATGTTAATTATAGATGTTTGATTTGGTAACCTCACTGTATCAAATATTAGTTCAACATGAGAATTCCCAACTTGTTGATCAGCTGAAAACTCCACCATATCACTTCCCTCCTTAGCCAAAAACTGGATAGTACCCATAGGGATTACTGTTCCACTGGCTCCTTTCTTAGCTGAAGCTTCACCAACTGATCCACCTGTTTAAGTAATCTCCTTATGTGTGCCTTGTCATGCTCCAACCATTAGATTAGCTATTGGTTGACTAGCCCCTTCCCCAGACACAACCCTAGTTTTTGACATTCTAGAGTTTACTGTAGCGATAGGGCTCACATCTGCTACCACTTTTTCAAACTTGTTGTGTCTTTCTTCCTTGCTTCTGGTACTAAATGTTGTGTTATTGTCATCCTCCATAATATCAACCCCATCACTCCATAGCTGTCTTTCAGAGATGACCTCCACGCTTGCCCAATTCTCCTTGGAATCTTTATTAGTTTGCGATGGAATTTCATGGCATGAATGATTAACAACATTCATCTCCCTTAATTCCTCCTTACTCGTGCCAAATCTCCTATGTACCCATTCAGTTGTAGATTCCTTTTTATTAGACTCCTCAATCCCAGTAACAGTAGGATTAGGAGCAACTTTTTCTACAATTTGCACTTCATTGTTTTTTAGAGAAGTTTTTCCAATAGAATTAGGATTTGCCTTCCTCATTCTTCTCCTTATTTAACACCTTTTCCACAACTTCCTTTTTTATTTGCTTTTGCATCTCGATTTTGCCTTCTTCTAACAAAGCAAATTGTTTGCTTATTTTTAATGGATCATTCTTCTCTTCTTTCCCAGTACCAGCATCATTACTAGTTATCCCCTTTCCTTTTGACTCCTTGTGATCATATGTTGGCACAGTAGACACAACATCCTCATTGTCGATTATGTATCCTCTACTGTATCATTGATATTTGTTCTTCCTCCTTTGCATCCATTCATTCCTGCTAACACTTGGTGTAGGTTTGCCCAGCACTTTTCCACTTGCCAATACCTTTGTTGAAGCAGCTGCAGTCCCAATCACCTCACCTTGCATCACAATAGCCTTTTCCTTATTCTGATCCTCACCCTCTTCGTTGAACTTCTTATATAACTCTGGATGAATAATCCAGCATTCCTTTTCATTATGCCCTTGATTCTTACATTTCTTACAGTACTTAGGCATATAATCATATTTGATTTTAATCTATTTCTATTCCTCAAGGCCAGTTTCATCTTCTTCTTCTATAATTTTAATCCTTTGAGGCAATGTATCTAATAAGTTTACTTCAACTTTGACCTTAGCACAACTAGGTCTTGTGCCATTATGAATGGCCAAATCAATATGAAGAGGCCTGCCTACAACATTAGCTAACGAGAACACAAAATCCTTACCAAAAAAGTTAGGAGGGAGATCCAGAAAAGATATCAATTTCCTCATCTGGCTTCCACCATGGACTCCACTTGGTGCATCTCATATGCCAGAAATCTCCTTGTGCTTTCAAATAAAATGCCGGATTGGACAATAGATGAATGTAATCCTCCATAAGAGATAGTTTGGTAAGAACATGTGTATCTTCAATCAATCCAATCGAACATGGACCTTTAATCTCACACTGAATTGGAATAGTTTTCCTTAGTTCATGAATTATAGGTTTTCCATAAGAAAATTTTCCCAACACTGCAAAGTTGTAATCCTTATTGCGCGATAGACTGTTTTACTTCACTCTTCTTCCATCAAACAAGAGGCTCGCCATTTAAATACTCTACATGTTTGAGTTGCATGTTAGGGTTCTGCATGGAGGCATTTAATGCTTGTGGTTTTAGTAGATTTGCATACTGTTGGATTGAAATAGGGTTTATAGATGTTGGGCGGG
>AWOL01S0033326.1:11154-38494 GCA_000715115.1 Nicotiana otophora
GATGTAAATCTCAGCCAACCGCTTTGAAGAATAAGTAGTACCAACTGGAATGAAGTGCTCGGACTTGGTCAGCCGATCCATAATCACTCAAATAGCATCGAACTTCCTCAAAGTCCGTGGAAGCCCAACTACGAAATCCATGGTGATCCGCTCCCACTTCCACTCTGGGATATCTAACCTCTGAAGAAAGCCACCCAGTCTCTGATGCTCAAACTTAACATGTTGACAGTTGAGACACCGAGCCACAAACCCAACTAATAGTGCTGTCTCAAATCCTGGTACACCTTTGTGGCACCTGAATGAATGGAATACTGTGAGTTATGGGCCTCCTCAAGAATTAACTCTCGAAGCCCATCCACATTAGGCACACATATCCGGCCCTGCATTCTCAACACATCATCATCACCAATAATCACATCTCTAGCATCACCTCGCCGAACCCTGTCCTGGAGGACGAGCGGATGGGGGTCATCATACTGACGCTCCCTGATACGATCATAAAGAGAAGACCTAAAGACCACACAAACCAATACCCGACTCGGCTCCGAAATATCCAATCTGACAAGCTGGCTAGCTAAGGTCTAAACATCCAATGCCAAGGGTCTCTCTACTGCTGGAAGATACGCTAAAATCCCCAAACTCTCCGCCCGACGACTCAAGGAATCGGCCACCACATTAGCCTTCCCAGGATGGTACAAAATGGTGATATCATAGTCCTGGAGAAGCTCCAACCACCTCTACTGACGTAAGTTAAGATCCTTCTGCTTGAACAAATATTGTAAACTCCGATGATCAGTGTAGATCTCACAATGAACCCCGTACAGATAGTGCCGCCAAATCTTCAAGGCGTGAACAATAGCTGTTAACTCAAGATCATGGACATGACACTTTTTCTCATGGGTCTTCAACCAGTGCAAAGCATAAGCAATCATTCTACCCTCATGCATCAGAACACATCCAATACCTATCCGCGAGGCATCACAATACACTGTGTAAGAACCAGAAGGCGATGGAAGAACTAGAACTAGGTTGTGGTCAAAGCAGTCTTGAGCTTCTGAAAGCTCTTCTCGCACTCATCCGACCACCTGAATGGAGCACCCTTTTGGGTCAATTTGGTCCAGGGCGATGCAATAAATGAAAAACCCTCCACAAAACGTTGGTAATCGCCTGCCAAACCAAGAAAACTCCTAATCACCGTGGCTGAGGACGGTCTGGGCCAACTCTGCACCGCCTCTATCTTCTTCGGATCCACCTAAATTCCCTCGCTGGACATCACGTGCCCCAAGAACGCCACTGAACTGAGCCAAAACTAACACTTGGAGAACTTTGCATAAAGTTTCTCCTCCCTCAATCTCTGTAACACAATCCTCATATGCTGGGCATGCTCCTCCTGTCTACGAGAGTACACCAGGATATCATCAATGAATACAATAACGAACAAGTCCAAATAAAGCTGAAACACACTGTTCATCAAATGCATGAACGTTGCTGGGGTGTTATTCAGCCAGATAGACATCACAAGGAACTCATAATGGCCATATCGGGTCCTGGAAGCTGTCTTAAGAATATCTGAATCTCGAATCTTTAGCTGGTGATACCCTGACCTCAAATCAATCTTGATAACACCCTCTCCCCCTGAAGCTGGTCAAATAGATCATCAATATATGGCAAAGGATACTTGTTCTTGAATGTGACCTTGTTCAACAGCCTGTAGTCAATGCACATCTTCATAGAACCATCTTTCTTCTTTACAAATAGAACCGGTGCACCCCAAGGTGACACGCTAGGCCAAATAAATCCCTTATCAAGGAGTTCCTGAAGTTGTTCCTTCAACTCTGTCGGTGCCATACGATACGGTGGAATAGAAATGGGTTGAGTGCCCGGCACCAAATCAATACTGAAGTCAATATCCCTGTCAGNTCAAGGAGTTCCTGAAGTTGTTCCTTCAACTCTGTCGGTGCCATACGATACGGTGGAATAGAAATGGGTTGAGTGCCCGGCACCAAATCAATACTGAAGTCAATATCCCTATCAGGCGACATGCCCGCAGGTCTGTAGGAAACACATCCGAAAAATCACGCACCACTGAAACAGAATCAATGGAAGGAGTCTTTGCACTAACATTCCTCACAAAACCAAATAGGATTAGACAACCCTTCCCAACCATCCACTAAGCCTTCAAGTATTAAATCACTCTGCTGGGAACATAGTCTATAAAACCTCTCCACTTAACCCTCGGCAACCCCGACATCGCCAACGTCACAGTCTTAGTGTGACAATCTAGAACATCATGACATGGACACAACTAATGCATACCCAATATCACATCAAAATCGACCATACTAAGTAGCAAAAGATCTACTCTGGTCTCCAGACCCCCAATAGTCACCACACAAGACCGATATACGAGGTCCACAATAATAGTGTCACCCACAGGAGTAGATACATGAACAGATGAAACTAAAGACTCACGGGGCATATCCAGGAAATGAGCGAAATACGAGAAAATATATGAATAAGTGGAACCAGGGTCAAATAATACAGAGGCATCTCTGTGGCAAACTAAGACAATACCTGTAATCACAGCATCTGAAGCAATGGCATCTGGTCTGGTAGGGAGGGCATAAAAATGGGCCTGGCCACCCCCTGATCTGCCTCCCCCTCTCGAGAGACCCCTAGCTGACTGGGCTCTATCCTGGGCTGGCTGAGCGAGTGGTGGAGGGGCTGGTGCTGATGACATAGACTGGATCCTCTGCGGAGCAGGACCTCTCACTATACGGGGACACTCTCTCCTCATGTGACCAAACTCCCCATACTCATAGCAACTCCCCGGTGCTGGTGCAGGGGACTGAAGGGAGTCCCGAGCACCGGGATAACTGGCAGAAGGACTTGGCATAAACGAACCCTGACCCGATGAAGCACATGACAAACTCTGTGCTGGGAGGGCACTAAGAGATGAATGTCCCTGCTGATAATTGTGAGAACCATGGCCAGATGATGCACCACGGTGAACTGGACGAGCCGTCTGAGCATGACTGAAAGGACAACCTCTACCGTGATGGAACTGACCCCCAGAAGGAGCACCGCTAAATCCACCCTGTCCACAGGGCCTTTTGGCCTCCCTCTCAACCCTCTCCTAACTACGAACCATCTCAATCTGATGAGCAATGTCAACAACCTCATCAAAAGTAGCACCAGATACTCTCTCTCTGGTCATAAGCAATCGCAACTAAAAAGTGAGGCCATCTATAAACCTCCCGATCCTCTCCCTGTCTGTGGGAACCAACCAGATAGCATGACGGGCCAACTTCGAGAATCACATCTCATACTGCATCACAGATATATTACCCTGACGAAGCTGCTCAAACTATCTGCGCAGCTCCTCTTTACGGGACTGAGGCACGAACTTCTCCAGAAAGATAACGGAGAACTGCTGCCAGGTAAGGGGCTTTGCACCGACCGACCTACGCCTCTCGTAATCCTCCCACAAACTGAATACAGCCCCAGAGAACTGAAAGGTAGTGAACGAGACCCCACTGGTCTCCAGAATACTTGTTGTATGGAGTATCCTCTGACACCTGTCCAAGAAACTCTGTGCATCATCTCCCTCTGCACCACTGAAAGATAGAGGCTGGAGTCTCCCAAACCTCTCCAATATATGCTGCCCATCCTCAGGCATAGCAGGAATCACATAGTCCTGAGCAGTGGCAACCGGCTGGGCTGGTGGTGCCCCCGGTGTCTGGAGTCCCTGTACTACCTGCTCAGGTGTGCGGGCGGCGGGAGTCTGAGTGCTTCCCTCGGCCTGAGAAGTGGTTGCTGTCGTCGAAACAGCGACCGCCTGAGCAAGGCCGGTTCACACGGTCAGAATCAGAGCTAAGGTCTCCTGAAGGCCAGGAATCACGATGGGCGCAGGTAGTGCATGAGCTGGTGCATCAACAACTGTTATCTGGTCCTGATCTATGAAAGCTGGTGGATCTGCAGGTACTGCCCTAGCTGATGTGCGGGCTGCACCTCTGCCCCTACCGTGACCTCTAGACCTCGGCCTCTCGCGACCTTGGCTGGTGGTACTAGTGGCAGTCCATCCTGCCCAGTAGTACGAGTCCTCACCATTTGTGATGACCCAAAAGGTCATATTTAAATTTGATAATTAATTATCTATTCTAAGACCTCAAAAAATACTATTTATCACTCCTCGACTTGCGTGCCCAGTCCGAATAATTTTTCAAAAAGTTTTTATGTGAAAAATAGATTAAAATGTAAAATAGAGCTTTAAAACCCAACTAGTTGACTTTGGTCAATATTTTGAGAAAATGGGCTCGGATCAATATTTTGACAGTTTCGGTAGGTCCATATAGTGATTTGGGAATTGGGCGTATGCCCGAAATTAAATTCTGAGGTCCCTAGCCCGAGATATGAAATTTTGATGAAAAATTAAAAGTTTGAAAGTTTGATGATTTTAAGAATTGACCGATGTTTGGTCACGCTAATACCGGGTCCGTTTTGTGGTTCTGAAGCCTGATACAAGTCCACTATAATAATTTATGACTTGTCTGTCGAATTTGGTGAGGAACGGAGTTGATTTGACGTGATTCAGATGTCCGGTTGTGAAAATATAAGCTTTAAAGTTTTCTTGAAAATTTCCTTTAATTTGGTATCCAATTCGTAGTTCTAGGTGTTATTTTGGCTATTTGGTCGCGCAAGCAAGTTCGTATGATATTTTAGGACTTGGGTGCATGTTTGTTTTATGCCCCGAGGGCTCGGGTGAGTTTTGGATAGGCTACGGGATGATTTTGAACTTAAGAAATCTGGTTTTTGAGCTTCTGTTTTCATCTGGTGCATTGTGCTTTGCGATCGTGAATCCATTCCTGCGATCGCGAAGAGGAAATTGTGAGCCGTGAGTTTTACTCTTCGCGTTCGCGAAGATAGGCACGCGAATGCGGAAGGTTATCTTCCAGTGCACTGCGAATGCAAGGACCAAGTTGCGATGGCGTAGAAGGAATAAGGTAGAAGCTGAAGCACTGAATTTGTGCTACGCGATCGCATAAGCCTCTACGCGATCGCGTAAGGTTGAGAAAATGTTCTATGCGATCGCATGGACATTTACGCGATCGCGTAGAGTTAATAAAATGGGCAGCCAAAATGTGCTTCGCGGTTGCAAGCAATTATCCGCGATCGCGAAGAGTGAAATGGACCTGGCAGAAGTTGTTCTACGTGATCGCGAAAGAATTTTCGCGATCGCGATGAATAAAAATCTGAAAAATGGAACTTAAGTTCTGGAAATGGGATTTCGACCCATTTTCAACCATTTCCAATTTTTGAGCTCGGGTAAGGTGATTCTTTGGCGATTTTCATGGGAAAACATTGGGGTAAGTATTCCTTATCCTATATTAATTATATTTCATGATTCCATACTCATTTATATCATGAATCATGGAAATTGTGGAAGAAAAATTAGATTTTTATAAAATCTTCCAAAAATAAAAATTTAAGATTTGAAGGTCCATTTGACATCAGAATTTGTTAATTTTTGTATGGTTGAACTCGTCTCGGAATAAGTGTTCGTATTTTGTAAGTTTTTCTAAGATTTGAGACGTGGGGCCCATTATTAATTTTTAAAGTGAATTTTAGATTTTATCCAGAAAATTAGTAAATTCATATGGAATTAATTCCTATGATTCGTATTGAGTATATCGAATTGTTTGTCAATAGATTTGATGCTTTTGGAGACAAATTCAAAAGGAAAAGTTGTGGTCGAGTAATTGATTGAAATTGCAAAGCGAGGTAAGTGTCGTGGTTAACCTTGACTTGAGGGAATAGAACCCTTAAATTATTTGTTATGTGAAATGCATGTTTGTTCACAATTAATTTCTAATTGCCATTGTTTGTTCATAAATAAATTATAATTCTTGTATGCCTTGATGTTTAATAGTTTCTCATTGGATGGGGTATTTATTGGAATAATGTTTATTATATTTATGAGTTGTTATAATATATTGGAGGAACGGGTTGCACGCCGCAGTTGAAATGAAAGTGTATATATATATATATATATATATTGGAGGAGCGGATTGCACGCCGCAACAGACTTATTAAAAAGTCTATATTGGGGGATCAGATTGCACGCCGCAACAGACTTATTAAAAAGTCTATATATATACTTGATTAAAATAAATATATTGGAGGGTTGAAAATGAATATATTTTGGGAGCGGGTTGCACGTTACAACGGAAATTGGTTGAAATAACAATTGGCTATGACTGCTGAGTTGGCTTCAACTATTAAAAATAAGTTATCTGATTTAATTCTATTATTGTGGTTATTATTATTATTATTATTATTATTATTATTATTGCGTACAGGTTAATGTAAGTGACCTACCTTAGCCTCGTCACTATTTCGTCGAGATTAGGCTCGGCCCTTACAAGTACATGGGGTAGGTTGTACTAATACTACACTCTGCACTTCTTATGCAGATTTTGGAGTTGGTCCCAGCGGCGTACCATAGACTTGCTCGGATTTCAGCTACCCAGAGGAGACTTGAGGTATAACTGCACGGTGTCCGCAGTTCTGAAGTTCCCGTCTACTTTACTTTAACTGTGTGTTTGTTTTCAGACAACTTTATTTTATTCATACCCTTTATTTGTATTATTTTAGAAGCTCGTGCACCTGTGACACCAATTCTGGGATGGTATTTAAACATCGCTATTTTTATGGATTAATCACTACATTTCAGACTTTACTTCCACATTGGCTTATTTGTTATTAATTAATTTAAAATTATTTTAAAATGGTTAATATTATTCTTACGTTGGCTTGCCTAGTAAGTGAAATGTTAGGCGCCATCACGGTCCCAATGGTTAAAGGCTAGATAATAAGTTGGTATCAGAGCACTAGGTTACATAGGTCTCACAAGTCACGAGCAAGCTTAGTAGAGTCTAAAGGATTAGTACGGAGACGTCTGTACTTATCTCTCAGAGGCTGTGAAGAACAATATTTCTTCTTTTTTATTTTGTCGTGCAAATTTATTCTATCATCGATGATTGAACCATTCTACTCGTATTCTCTCGTAGATGGTGAGAACACGTAATACATCTACTGATGGACAGGGACCAGAGCCCCCGGTGGAAACTATGGCTAGGGGTAGAGGTCGAGGCCGAGGTCGTGCTAGAGGCAGAGGCAGAGGTAGAGCTCAGTCCAGAGCTCGGGCAGCTACACCTGTTGTAGAACCTCAGGTCGATCTTCAGGAGGAGGTTCCAGTTCAGAATGTACCAGTTAGACCAGTTCAGGTCCCGGAAGGATTCATAGATACTCCAGTGTTTCAGGACACTCTAGTCCGTTTAGTGAGTTTTATGGAGAGCGTGACCCAGAATGGTACATTTTCAGTGGCACCAGCCATCTCACAGGCTGGGGGAGGAGCACAAAATCTCACTACTCTCGATCCGGAGCAGATGGCTCCCCAGAATCAGGCTCCAGCATCCCCGCCAGTTGGGGTAGTTCAGCCAGTTATTGCGGCACAGACCGGTTATAGGTTCGCCATGTCTTTTGAGGCCTTATTGAGACTGGATAAGTTTACCAAGCTCTTTTCAGTTCACTTCCGTAGTACACCTTCTGAGGATCCACATGATTATCTTGACCGTTGTCATGAGGTGCTGCGGAACATGGGTATAGTTGAGACCAATGGCTTGATTTTGCTGTATTTCAGATGACGGGTTCAGGCAAGAGGTGGTAGAGAGATTATACATTGACTAGACCAGTTGGATCGTCTGCACTTACCTGGCAGCAGTTCTCTCAGCTATTTCTGGAGAAATTCCTTACTATCACATTAAGAGAGGATTACCTCAAGCAATTTGAGCGTTTACAGTAGGGCAGTATGACTGTTACTCAGTATGAGTCCCATTTTGTGGATTTATCCCTTCATGCTATCCTTTTATTACCTATTGAGGGAGAGAGAGTGAGGAGGTTTATTGAGGGACTCACTCACCCTAGCAAACTTCAGATGGTCAAGAAGACCGGAATTTAGATTGCTTTTCAGGCAACTGCTAATGTCGCGAGGAGGATTGAGATGGTTCTTGCGCAGGTGAGAGGGCAGAGGTCTGATAAGAGGCCTCGTCAGTTCGGTGGTTTCAGTGGTGCCTCGTCTGGAGGTAGAAGTAATTTTGGTAGGGGCCATCATCCCAGACCGTCTCATTCAGCGCTTCAGGCATCTCACGGTGTTTCAGGGAGTCACGGTTCTATTATGCCTTACTCTGGGCAGCCAGCATTTACTGCACATTCAGCTCCTATCAGTGCACCACCACTCCAGAGTCACTACAACGGTTATCCGACCCATTCGGGTCAGCTTCAGCTTCAGCAACCACGACATCAGGATGGGTGTTATGAGTGTGGGAACATTGGTCACATCAGGAGATATTGCCCTAGGTTGTTGAGTAACATATCTCAGAAGGATTATCGTGCCATCATACCAGCACCGGTTGCTTCACCGCCTGCTCAGCCAGCTAGAGGTAGGGGTCAGGCAGCTAGAGGTAGAGGTCAAGCCATTAGAGGTGGAGGTCCGACCATTGGATGTGGAGGTCAGACCGTTAGAGGTGGAGGCCAGCCAGTTAGAGGCCGTCGCAGGGACGCAGTTTAGAGTGGTGGGGCTCAGCCCCAATTTTATGCTTTTCCAGCTAGGCCTGAGGCCGAGTCATCTGATGTTGTGATCACATGTATTATTCCAGTTTTCCATAGAGATTCTTCAGTTCTATTTGATCTAGGATCTACTTATTCTTATGTGTCCTCCTATTTTGCTTCATATTTGGTTGTGACATGTAATTCTCTGGGTGCTTCTATGTGTGTATCTACACCGGTGGGAGACTCTGTTGTAGTAGATCATGTCTATCATTCATGTGTGGTTACTATTGGTAGTCCTGAGACTAGTGTGGATCTTCTACTTCTTGATATGGTAAATTTTGATGTCATCTTGGGTATGGATTGGTTGTCACCCTATCATGCTATATTAGATTGTCATGCCAAGACAATGACCCTAGTCATGTCGGGGTTACCTCGGTTAGAGTGGAAAGGAACTCCTGGTCACTCTATCAGCAGTGTTATTTCTTATATGAAAGCTCGGCGTATGGTCGAGAAAGGGTGTCTAGCCTATTTGGCTTATATTCGCGATCCAAGTGCGGATGTTCCTTCGATGGACTCAGTACCAGTTGTTCGTGAATTTTCAGAAGTACTTCCTGTAGATTTGTCGGGGATGCCACCCAACAAAGATATTGACTTCTGTATTGATTTAGCTCCGGGCACTCAGCCCATTTCTATCCTACTATACCGTATGGCCCCGCCAGAGTTGATAGAATTGAAGGAGCAATTACAAGACTTGCTTGATCAGGGATTCATTAGACCCACTGTCTCGTCCTGGGGTGCACCAGTATTATTTATAAAGAAGAAAGATGGTTCAATGCAAATGTGTATAGATTATCGGCAGTTTAACAAGGCCAATATCAAAAATAAATATCCGCTGCCAAGAATTGATGACTAATTTGATCAGCTTCAAGGGTGCCAAGGTATTTTCGAAGATCAATTTGAGGTCTGGTTATCATTAGTTGAAGATTAGGGCATCTGATGTCCCTAAAACAACTTTTCGGACTCGGTATGGGCATTACGAATGCCTAGTGATGTCATTTGGGTTGACAAATGCCCAAACAACATTTATGTATTTGATGAATTGGGTGTTTAAGCCCTATTTAGATTCTTTTGTAGTTGTATTCATTGATGATATCTTGATTTACTCCAGCAGTCGAGAGGAGCATGAGCAACATCTTCGGAGTGTGCTTCATACTTTGAAGAATAATCAGTTATATACCAAATTTTCAAAATGTAAGTTTTGGTTAGACTCAGTTGCCTTTTTGGGGCATGTGGTATTGGCAGAAGGCATAAATGTGGATCCTAAGAAGATAAAGGTTGTTCAGAATTGGCCTAGACCTACTTCAGTTACAGGGATCTGGAGTTTCCTGGGTTTAGCAGGTTACTATCGTCTGTTCGTGGAAGGGTTTTCATCTATAGCAAGCCCATTGACCAGACTGACCCAAAAAGGTGTCCCATTCAGATGGTCAGATGAGTGTAAGTTGAGCTTTCAGAAGCTCAAGACTTCTTTTACTACACCGCCAGTATTGGTATTACCCATAGGTTTAGGATCTTATACGGTATATTATGATGCATCTCACATTAGGCTTGGTGCAGTATTAATGCAAGATGGCAGTGTGATTGCATATGCGTCGCGATAATTAAAAGTACACGAGAAGAATTATTATGTTCATGACTTAGAATTGGTAGCCATTGTTTATGCGATGAAGATTTGGAGGCATTTCCTCTACGGTGTCTTGTGTGAGGTATTTACTGATCATCGTTGCCTTCAGTATCTGTTCAAACAAAAAGATCTTAATTTGAGGCAGAGAAGATGGTTGGAATTGTTAAAAGACTATGATATCACCATTTTGTATCACCCCAGAAAGGCTAATGTGGTGGCCGATGCTTTGAGTAGAAAGGCTGTGAGTATGGGCAGCCTTGCTTATATTCCGGTTGGTGAGAAACCGTTAGCTGTAGATGTCCAGAGTTTTGGCTAATCAGTTCGTGAGGTTAGATATTTCAGAGCCCAGTCGGGTTTTAGCTTGCACAGTCGCTCGATCTTCTTTATATGAATGCATCAGAGGACAACAGTATGATGATCCTCATTTACATGTCCTTAAGGACACGGTACGGCACGGTGATGCCAAACAGGTTGTTGTGGGGGGAGATGGAGTTCTGTGAATGCATGGTCGTATTTGTGTGCCTAATATGGATGGGCTTCGTGAATTAATTCTGGAAGAGGCTCATAGTTCCAGGTATTCTATTCATCCAGGTGCCGCCAAAATGTATCAAGATTTACGACAATATTACTGGTGGGGGCGAATGAAGAAGGATATAGTTGCATATGTAGCTCGGTGTCTAAATTGTCAACAAGTCAAATACGAGCATCAGAGACTTGGTGGTTTTCTTCAGAAGTTAGAAATTCCTGAGTGGAAGTGGGAGCGTATCACTATGGATTTTGTTGTCGGGATCCGACGGACTTAGAGAAAATTTGATGTAGTTTGGGTCATTGTGGACAGGTTGACCAAGTTAGCACATTTCATTCCAGTGGCACCTATTCTTCAGAGCGGTTAGCTGAAATTTACATTCGTGAGATTGTCCGCCTACACGGTGTGCCCGTGTCTATTATTTCATATCGAGGTACACAATTTACCTCACACTTCTAGAGGGATGTATAGCATGAATTAGGCACGCGGGTTGAGTTGAGTACAACATTTCATCCACAAACAGACGGATTGTCAGAGCGCACTATTTAGATATTGGAAGATATGCTTCGCGCTTGTGTTATAGATTTTGGAGGTTCTTGGGATCAGTTTTTGCCGCTTGTGGAGTTTGTTTATAATAATAGCTACCAATCGAGCATTCAGATGGATCCATATGAGGCATTATATGGAAGGCGATGTCGTTCGCCAATTGGCTAGTTTGAACCGGGAGAGGCTCGGTTGTTGGGTACCGATTTAGTACAGGATGCCTTGGATAAGGTCAAGGTTATTCAGGATCGACTTCGCACAGCTCAGTCTATGCAAAAGAGTTATGCTGATCGTAAAGTTTATGATATTGCATTTATTATTGGAGAAAGAACATTGATCCGGGTTTCACCTATGAAAGGTGTAATGAGGTACGAAAATAAGGGCAATTTGAGCCCTAGGTATATTGGTCCCTTTGAAATTCTTGAAAGGGTGGGTTAAGTAGCCTACAAGCTTGCATTAACACCTAGTTTATCAACGGTTCATCTGGTGTTCCATGTGTCCATGCTTTAGAAATATCATAGTGATCCGTCCCATGTGTTAGATTTCAGCTCAGTCCAATTGGACAAGGATTTGACTTATGAGGAGGAGCGGGTAGCTATTCTAGCCCGGCAGGTCCGACAGTTGTGGTCTAAGAGTTACCCTTCAGTTCGGGAGAAATGGAGAGGTCAACCAGTAAAAGCATCTACCTGGGAGTCCGAGTCGGACATGCGAAGTAAATATCCACACTTTTTCACCAGCTCAGGTACTTTTTTTCTAACTCCGTGCGAGGACGAACGTTTGTTTCAGAGGCGGAGAATGTGATGACCCAAAAGTTTATCTTTAAATTTCATAATTAATTTTGTGTTCTAAGATCTCGAAAAGCACTATTTATCACTCCTCGACTTGCGTGCACAGTCAGTATAATTTTTCAAAAAGTGTTTATGTGAAAAATGGATTAAAATGTGAAATAGAGCTTTAAAACTCAACTAAGTTGACTTTGGTCAACATTTTGAGAAAACGGACTCGGATCAGTGTTTTGACAGTTCTTGTAGGTCTGTATCATGATTTGGGACTTGGGCGTATGCCCGGAATCGAATTCCGAGGTCCATAGCCCGAGATATGAAATTTTGATGAAAATTTAAATGTTTGAAAATTTGATGATTTTAAGAATTGACCTATGTTTGGTCTTTTTGGTACCGGGATCGTATTGTGGTTCTAGAGCCCGGTATAGGTACACTATAATATTTATGACTTGTCTGTCGAATTTGGTGAGAAACAGAGTTGATTTGACGTGATTCGAATGTCCGTTTGTAAAAATATAAGTTTTAAAATTTTCTCGAAAATTTCTTTTGATTTGGTGTCCGATTCGTAGTTCTAGGTGTTATTTTGATGATTTGATTACGTGAGCAAGTTCGTATGATGTTTTAGGACTTGGGTGCATGTTTGGTTTGGAGCCCCAAGGGCTCGGGTGAGTTTCGGATAGACTACGGGATGATTTTGAAGTTAGAAAATCTGGTTTTTGAGCTTCTGCTGTCATCTGGTGCATTGTGCTTCGCGATCGCGAATCCATTCCTGCGATCGCGAAGAGGAAATTGTGAGCCGTGAGTTTTACCCTTCGCGTTCACGAAGATAGGCACACGAACGCGGAAGGTTATCTTCCAGTGCACTGCGAACGCAAGGACCAAGTTGCGATCGCGTAGAAGGAATGAGGCAGAAGCTGAAGCACTGAATTTGTGTTACGCGATCGCATAAGCCTGTACGCGATCGCGTAAGGTTGAGTAAATGTTCAATGCGATCGCATGGCCATTTACGCGATCGTGTAGAGTTAATAAAATGGGCAGCCAAAATGTGCTTCGCAGTCGCAAACAATTATCCGTGACCGCGAAGAGTAAAATGGACCTGGCAGAAGTTGTTCTACGTGATCGCGAACGAATTTCCGCGATCGCAATGAATAAAAATCTGAAAAACGGAACTTAAGTTCTGGAAATGGGATTTCGACCCATTTTCAACTATTTTCAATTTTTGAGCTCGGGTAAGGTGATTCTTGGGCGATTTTTACGGGAAACTATTGGGGTAAGTGTTCCTTATCCTATATTGATTATATTTCATGATTCCATACTCATTTATATCATGAATCCGTGAAATTTTTGGAGAAAAATTAGATTTTTATAAAATCTTCCAAAAATAAAAATTTAAGATTTGAAGGTCCATTTGACATCAGAATTTGATAATTTTTGTATGGTTGGACTCGTCTTGGAATGAGTGTTCGGATTTCGTAAATTTTTCTGATATTTGAGACATGGGCCCCACTGTTAATTTGTAAAGTGAATTTC
This sequence comes from Nicotiana otophora, assembly GCA_000715115.1. Taxonomy (NCBI): domain Eukaryota; kingdom Viridiplantae; phylum Streptophyta; class Magnoliopsida; order Solanales; family Solanaceae; genus Nicotiana; species Nicotiana otophora. Next base: position 24,827 of record AWOL01S0033326.1, read on the forward strand.
GGATTTTATCCGGAAAATTAGTAACTTTATATGGAATTAATTCCTATGATTCGTATTGAGTATATCAGATTGTTTGTCAATAGATTTGACGCTTTTGGAGATAAATTCAAAAGGAAAAGCTATAGTCGAGTAATTGATTAAAATTGCAAAGCGAGGTAAGTGTTGTGGTTAACCTTGACTTGAGGGAATAGAACCCATAAATTATTTGTTATGTGAAATGCATGTGAACGATGTATAGGCGAGGTGACAAGTGTCTATACGTCGTCAAATTAATTGTTTGCATAATTATTTAAAAATCATAAATTGTTCTAAGACACGAATTAATTGTTATAATAATCATCTCTCCTATTCTTTGTCAAATATTAATTCTGGAATTCCTGCAATAATTGTTACATCCTATTTGATTTATGTGTCTTAATTGTTACTTGACTTTTAGCATATTAAATATTAAACTGCTTATTTTCTCCACGGTTTTCACTTTTAATTGCTAATTGCCATTGTTTGTTCATAAATAAATTATAATTATTGTATGCCATGATGTTTAATAGTTTCTCATTGGACATGGTATTTATTGGAGTAATTTTTATTATATTTATAAGTTGTTGAAATATATTGGGGGAACGGGTTGCACGCCGCAATGGAAATGAAAGTAAATATATATATATATATATATATATATATATATTGGGGGATCGAATTGCACGCTGCAATAGACTTATTAAAAAGTCTATATTGGGGGATCAGATTGCACCTCACAACAGACTTATTAAAAAGTCTATATTGGGGGATTGGATTGCACGCCGCAACAGACTTATTAAAAAGTCCATGTTGGGGGATCGGGTTGCACGTCGCAACAGACTTATTAAAAAGAAAAGTCTATATATATATATATATACACTTGATTAAAATAAATATATTGGAGGGTTGAAAATGAATATATTATGGGAGCGGGTTGCACGTTGCAACAAAAATTGGTTGAAATAATAATTGGCTATGACTGCTGAGTTGGCTTCAACTATTAAAAATGAGTTATATGATTTAATTCTATTATTTTGGTTATTATTATTATTGCGTACAGGTTAATGTAAGTGACCTGCCTTAGCCTCGTCACTACTTCGTCGAGGTTAGGCTCGGCCCTTACCAGTACATGGGGTCGATTGTACTGATACTACACGTTGCACTTCTTGTGCAGATTTCTGAGTTGGTCCCAGAGGCGTACCATAGACTTGCTCGGATTTCAGCTACCCAGAGAAGACTTGAGGTATAACTGCATGGCGTTCGCAGTTCTAAAGTCCCCGTGTACTTTACTTTAGTTGTGTGTTTATTTTCAGAAAGCTTTATTTTATTCAGACCCTTTATTTGTATTATTCTAGAAGCTCGTGCACTTGTGACACCAATTATGGGATGGTATTTAAACATCGCTATTTTTATGGATTAATCACTACATTTCAGACTTTACTTCCGCATTGGCTTATTTGTTATTAATTAATTTAAAATTATTTTAAAATGGTTAATATTATTCTAACGTTGGCTTGCCTAGCAAGTGAAATGTTAAGTGCCATCGCGGTCCCGAAGGTGGGCATTTCGGGTCGTGACACTATCTGTGAGAGAATGAAACAACAAATGTTTAGTTACTAGAATCAACAGATTCGCACGATAAGAATTCAAGAATGTGGAGTTTCCTAAGGGTTCTGCAGCCTCTTGAAGATAAGAACAGACGTCTTCATACCGATCCGTAAGACTCTACTAAACCTGCTCATGACTCATGAGACCTATGTAACCTAGGCTCTGATACCAACTTGTCACGACCTAAATACCTAACCAGTTGTGATGGCGCCTATCGTGGAACTAGGCAAGCCGACATTCTCAATATACTTTCAATATATAACAGAAGTGTGATAAAGCAATTAAACTAACTGAAGGTTTACATAATAACAGAGTAAAAATCCAAAACACAAGTGCGGAATGATAGCCCGACATTTGGGTGTCACTAAGTCATGAGCATCTAACAACCAATCTAGAAACAGAGTCTACTATAGTCTATGCCAAATGCCAATACAAGAGAGAAAAGATAATAAGAAAGTAGAAACAAGGACTGCGAACGCCGACAGCTACCTCGTAAGTCTCTGATAATCAGCTCGCGCACGAACTCAGCGACCGCCAGAACCGTGCACACCTGGATCTGCACATGAAGTACATGGTGTAGCATGAGTACAACCAACTCAACAAGTAACATAATTAAATAAGGAACTAAGAAGCAGAGACGGGCTATAAAAATACAGATCATTTCAAAAGTTTCAGTAAAGAGTGAACATGCTTTCAAATCCGGTGGTATAAGTCAAATCAATTCGAGCTCAAGTAAAACAGATATGAATCNAAACCTCTCCAATCTACGCTGCTCATCCTCAGGCATAGCAGGAACCACATAGTCTTGAGCAGCTACAACCAGTTGGGCTGGTGGTGCCCCCAGTGTTTGGAATCCCTGTACCACCTGCTCTGGTGTACGGGCAACGGGAGTCTGAGCACCTCCCCCGGCCTGAGAAGTGGCTGCTACGACCGGAACAGAGATCGCCTGAGCAAGATTGGTACACGCGGCCATAATTAGAGCTAAGACCTCCTGAAGGCCTGGAATCACAATAGGCACAGGTGGTGCCTGAGCTGGTGCATCAACAACTGGAATCTATTCCTGATCGGGGCAACTGGTGGATCTGCAGGTACTGCCCCAGTTGTTGTGCGGGCTGCACCTCTTCCCCTACCGCGGCCTCTACCGTGACCTTGGCCTCTCGCGGCCCTGGCTGGTGGTACTGGTGGCTATCCATCCTACCTGGTAGTACGAGTCCTCACCATCTGTGAGAGAATGAAACAACAGATGTTTAGTTACTAGAATCAATAGATTCGCATGACAAGAATTCAAGAATGAGGAGTTTCCTAAGGGTTCTACAGCCTCTCGAAGATAAGTACAGACGTCTCCGTACCGATCCGCAAGACTCTACTAAACCCGCTCATGACTCGTGAAACCTATGTAACCTAGGATCTGATACCAACTTGTCATGACCCAAAGCCTAACCCGTCGTGATGGCGCCTATCGTGATACTAGGCAAGCCGACCTTTCCAAAACACTTTCAAAATTTAACAGAAATGAATTAAGACATTTAAAATAACCGGAGTTTTTCATAAAAAACGAAGTGCGAAAAAATAGCCCGACATCGGGGTGTCACTGAGTCATGAGTATCTGACAACCAATCTAGAAACAGAGTCTACTATAGTCTGTGCCAAATACCAATACAAGAGAGAAAAGATAATATGACAGGAGAAACAAGGACTGGGCAGATACCTCGTAAGTCTCCGATAATCAGCTCGCGCACAAACTCAGCGACCGCCAGAACCGTACACACCTAGATCTGCCCATGAAGTGTTGGGTGTAGCAAGACTACAACCAACTCAGTAAGTAACAGAATTAAATAAGGAACTGAGAAGCAGTGACGAGCTATAAAAATACAGTTCATTTCAAAAGTTTTCAGTAAAGAGTGAACATGCTTTCTAATCCGATGGTGTAAGTCAAATCCGTTCAAGCTCAAGTAAAATAGATATGAATCTTCCAGAAATTTCACACCAACAACAGATAACAACTAAGTGAAACAATAAATAAAAGCAAGTATAGTCTCTCAAGGCAGCAGTCACTCAACTCATCTCAACAGCTCTTACTCTCAGCTCTGAGCCCTCAATACACACTCTCAATAGGTACATGCGTTCACTGGGAGTGTACAGACTCCGGAGGGGCTCCTTTGGCCCAAGCGCTATATTATTGCGACATGCAGCCCGATCCAATATTATTGTGACGTGCAACCTGATCTAATATTGTTGCGACGTGCAACCCAATCCAATAATGTATATATATAGCCCGAAGGCTTGTTGCGGTATGCAACCCGATCTAATATTATTTCGGCGTGCAACCCGATCCAATATACCTCATAGCTCGCAGCTCGACACTCATGCCCTATCTCAGTCACTAACCACTCCAGCCCTTCGGGCTCACAGAATATCATAATAATTAGCCCAAACAGAGAATATAACAAGTATCAACAAGAAATGAGAGGGAACGGAGATATAACACACAAGTAAGACTGTGACTGAGTACAAGACAACAATTAGCAGTCAATTCAACAAGTATACGACCGCTGCGGGTCCCAACAATGATATCATATAGCCTAAGCATGGTTTCTAACATGCAAGGTAGTCAATTGCTCAAAGACAAGGGAAAACAAGTAATAACAATGGCTATTCGACTTTACAGACTCATGGGACAGACCAAGTCACAATCCCTCACGGTACACGCTCACACGCCCGTCACCTAGCATGTGCGTCACCTCCAAATATTCACATCATACCAATTCTCGGGGTTTCATACCCTCAAAGCCAGATTTAAGACTGTTACTTACCTCAACCGCGCAAAAATCCTACTCTGAAATGCCTTTGCCTCTCGAATCAGCCTCCAAATGCACCGAATCTAGCCATTCCACAAGAAAACTACTAAAATATAGTTCAAAATCTAAAATCAGCTCAGCCTCCCCCTCCCCCCGGGCCCATATCTTGAAATCCGACAAAAGTCAAAAAACCCGAAATCACATTCGCTCACGAGTCTAACCATACCAAATTTATCAAAATCTGTGATTACTCCAAAATTTCTCTCAAAATCCGAGCTCAAAAATGATGAAAATGGTGAAAAATCTCGAAGTCTTTTATTTATAGGTTCTGCCCAGACTTCTCGCACCTGCGGCTCCATTTACGCATCTGCGGAGCTGCATATGCGGGAAAAGCCCCACTTCTGCGCAAAAATCACAAAAACACTACCTCCGCTCCTGCGATCAAGCGAATGCATCTGTGCTCTTTGCGGGTGCGGGAACTACATCGCACCTGCATTCCAAGCTCGCACATGCGCCCCTAAAGCCGCTTCTGCGACCATCGCAGGTAAGGGAATGCCATCGCACCTGCGTCCTCTGCCCAGGTCCTCCTTAACCGCATCTGCGGCTCCTCCTTCGCTTCTGCGGGCTCGCACCTGCGGTTCCTACTCCGCAGGTGTGGTTACGCCAGTAGCAGCACCTTCAGCTGCAATTTCTAAACTCCCATCAAGCCGTTAACCACCCGAAATCAACCCGAGGCCTCCGGGACCTTATCCAATTATACCAACAAGTCCTATAACCCGATACGAACTAGTCGAACCTTCGAATCCCTCAAAACAACATCAAAACACCAAATTACACCCGGATTCAAGCCTAAAGGACTTCTAAACTTTCGAATTCCACAACGACGCCGAAACCTACCAAACCACGTCCGATTGACCTCACATATTACACACAAGTCAAAAATGACACCACAAACCTATTCCAACTTCCAAAAATCCAATCCGACCCCGATATCAAAATTTTCATTGCCGGCCAAAATTGCCAAAATTTAAACTTTCGCCAATTCAAGCCTAATTCTACTATGGACTTCCAAGTCGGACGTACTCCTAAGTCGAAAATTACCTAACGGAGCTAACGGAACCATAAAAATTCAAATCCGAGGTCGTTTTCCCACAAGTCGACATCTGGTCGACTTTTCCAACTTAAGCTTCCAATTAAGAGACTAAATGTCTCAATTTACTCCAAAAGCACTCCGGACCCGAACCAACCAACCCGTTAAGACATAATACAGCTGTAAAGCACAAAAGAAGCAGAAATGAGAGAAACAGGGCTATAACTCTCGAAACGACCGGCCGGGTCATTACAAAAGTGCAGTGAATTAGAGCGAAATAAGTGACTAAAACACGAGATTATAGTCTACCATCAACACCCACATACTTAAACCATTGCTCGTCCTCGAGCAATCAAATTACACTTCATATAGACACGACCTTTTTCAACAAGTCTCATAACTAATCATACCAAGAATATTTAAAACAGATTAAGCACAATACCATAACATCCTCGCCTCAAGATTTGACTCAAAAGCACCACAATATTTTCACAACCAGCTCACTTACTCTAATACATAGGTCAACAACATTACCTCTCCTTTATGAATTAAGTGCCCCCACACAACAATAGAGAGTAGTTCCAGAAACTCAAGATAGAAAGAATTCACTCACTCTCCAAAGTAACATTCATATGCCACAAAAGACGTACCATAGACTTGCCCGTAGTGTACTACTCTACTAATTGAGATCATTCAGTCAAGGATCAAGTAGGACTTTAATTGGTTGTAATGTAAGCTGCGGGATGGGTATGATACATTTGGATATAAGAGTGACTATACCTCCCAAAATACTTTAATACATACAATTAACCGTTCAAAACCCCACACTTATGTCAAACCACAACTCCACATTCACATCAATATACAGTAATTCCCTACTTCATTAAGCACAAATATATCAAGAGTCACCACTATCAAGGAATATTTTGCACAAAAATACAATTATTTTTCCTTTTCTTTTTCAATTCAGGTGGCTCTTACTTTTTCAAAACAGTGCACATTTCTCTTTATTTCAATAATTTCACTCAAAAGCCAAACCAATACCCCACGCTTCAACTTTTACAAAGTTCATGACAAATTTAAGTGCTCACGAGAGGTAAACGGTTCAAATAAATGGTCAATTCAAACAAATAAGTAAGGCTTGTAATGTGGTTGCCAAAGAAACAGGATTACAGGCTCAAAAAGGGTTAACTACGATACATAACAATTAGGTGGGTAAAAGCATATATCTGGCTCAACAAAGAAATGCCTATATCACTTTCAAGACTGAAAAAAACTACTATTTTGCTTTGCAAACACACGGGGCAAGTTCTAGACATCAAATGTAATGCACAGAATACACAAAACCTCGCACACACATGGCACATAACTCACTCAAGATTGGATTATCAAGACACTCTAGTCAAAGCAGTTAAGCAAAGTTAAGATCATACAATTTAAGGTACTTATACAAGAGTCAAAAACTGAGACCTAAGCGTCACAACTAAAACACTCACTATTCTCAAGGTATAATAAAGTTATAAGATATTGCCTTCAATTCAAATCATAGCACAAGGTTTCCTACTCCTAAAAACAATATAAACTAACTACACCCTGTTCAAACAAAACCCTTGAAAAAGAACCGCGATACAAAAAAAAACAAGGGGGACTTGTTAGACTACCTAACAAAAGAAAATATTTTTGTCTTTTTCCTTTCGACTTTAATCCCTCAAGAAACCTGTCGATGATATCCATCGTCGGGAAAAATAGAAAATTTTAAAAATTTTATGATTTCTGAAATTTTTTCTATCTCTAACTACTACAACTAACAAAAAGAAAACTAATATACATACATACATACATACATACATACATACATACATACATACATACATACATACATACATACATACATACATACATACATACATACATACATATATCCCTTACCCACACTTTAAGTTGTGGCATGTCCCAATGACACACAATTAAAAAGCACAAGGTAAAGTAAACTCCCCTGAATATCTAGTCGGGGTCTGAGTCGAAGTCGGGCTCCATTCCTCGCGCCCGAACTAATGCATACATCCATGCAAACAGCTTCTTCTCAGCCTTCTTGGGGTACACCCCACACTTATCTTTCTCACTCACTGCAACCTTCTCTTTCGAGCCCTTCACTTTTCACTCAACACTCGCAGCTGGTTTTTCCTTTTGTGCCCTCTTTTCTACATCCATATTAAAAGTCACAGTTTCCTCACCCACTCTAAGCATGAGTTTTCTCTTTGTATATCTAATATTGCTCTCCCCGTCGCTAAGAATGGTCTTCCTAGGATGAGGGGGACCTCCTTGTTTTCCTCCATATTCACCACTATAAAACCCACAGGAAATACGAACTTATCCACTCGAACTAACACATCTTCCACTATCCCCTCGGGTATTAAAGTCATTTGGTCTGCCAGCTGCAAAGATATTGGTTCCGACCTTATATCTCCAATATCCTTCTCCAGTTTCCTGCAAATAGATAGAGGAATTAAATTAATTGAGGCACCAGAATCACATAAAGACTTATCAAAATTAATAGTTCCTAAAGAGCAAGGTATAGTAAAACTTCCTAGATCTCCAAACTTTTGTGGGAGTTTATTTTGCAATATCGCACTACAATACTCTGTGAGCTTGATCACTGAGGTCTCCTCTACTTTCCTCTTCTTCGTAAGGATCTCTTTCAAGAATTTAGCAAAAGAAGGAATTTGTGAGAGCATTTCTCTGAATGGTAAGTTTACATGAACCAATTTCAGCACATCCAGAAATCTCTCAAACTGCTTGTCCAGCTTTTCTCTACATAGCTTTTGAGGGAAAGGTAGCACGGGCATATGCTTGCTCTCCTCATGTTCCTCCCTTCTCGATTTTTCTTCCTTCTTCTTTTTCTCAGCTTTCATCTGGCCTTTCTTCTTGTCCTCCTCACTTTTCAGCTGCTCCCCACTTTCTTTTTCAAGTCTCGCATCATTTTGGATCGGGGTGGGATATTTCAACACTTTCCCAATTCTCAAGGTTACAACATTCACTGTTTCTTTGGGATTTCTTTCAGTATCAGCAAGGAGAGTGTCTAGAACCCTCTCAAATAATATTGTTACAATCTGTCCCACTTGCTCATCAATTTTCACAATGAATGCCTTCATGAGATCTTCTAGACCAGGCTGATTGGGTTTTGGAGGTTGAAACTGCTACCTCTACTGATTCATAAAACCAGGATCTTCTTGTCCCTGAAATTTGGAGTTGTTTTGTTGCCATGCATTAGCGGTATCCCCAGGTGAACTCCATAAAAAACTGGGGTGCTTCTGACCCATTAGATTAAATTTATAATTTCCCACGGTATTCACTTTCTCAATTGAGAGTTGACACTCATAAGTAGGGTGAGGCTCATTGTGAAAACTTCCTCTTCTGCATATATCAAAAGCTGCGTAAGGCTAATTTTGTATCGAGGCTAAGGTCAGCTTTCATATTTCTTTAGCCATAGCATCAAGTTGTACATGTACATATGTGTTAGCATCAACTTGGCGAATACCAGTTGATCTTCTTTTTTCAGCAATTTCAGAGGGCCACTGATTGGCATCTTCAGATAACTCATCAAGAATTGTAACTTTCTCCTCTGGAGTTTTCTTCATCAAAGGGCCTCCAACTGCATTGCTCAATGTTCTACGCGAGGCCGGTGCCAATCCATCCCAAAAGTCTTGGAGTTGCATCCAGAGTTCAATTCCACTATGTTGACATTTTCTAACAATCTCCTTAAACCTCTCCCCGTGCTTCAAAAACAATTTCAGTCTCTTTCTGGCAAAAGTTATGGATTTTTCTTCTAAACTTACACGTCTTAGCTGAGGAGAAATATTTATCAAGGAATTCTTTGGTCATCTCCTCCCATGTTCTAATCGATACCGTGGGCAAACTTCGAAGCCACTTCTTTGCATCATCTTTAAGTGAAAAGGGGAATACCCTTAAGTACACTGCATCTTGTGACACTCCATTGTATTGAAAAGTGTTCATGATCTCCTCGAAGTCCATTAGATGTGTGTTTGGATATTCGTTCATCTTTCCTCTGAAGACACAGTAGTTCTGAATGGCTTGATGCAACCCTTGTTTCAACTCGAAATTGTTAGCTGTAATTGGAGGTGGTCTTACACTTGATAAGCCTTGATCGTAGACCGGTCTAGCATAATGGCCTAGTGATCTCCCAGGCATGGGAGCTATATTTCCGAACTGGTCTGCAGTCAAGGGTTGATTTTGAGCAATTCTCTAACCCCTCTCTTCTTCATAGATAATATGTGCATCTCTAATAGTTGCTTCCTCAACATCCCTTGTAGTTTTTTCTCGTTGTTGAGCTGCCTCCCTTACAGCCAAATCTACATTATCATCGCCGTTTCTAGTCATAATTTCTTTGGCTGAGGACTGCCCAACCTTTCCTAAGGTGAGATCTCTTTCTTTCCTCAACTATTGCAGTTGTTTTTCTATTTCGGGCTCGTATGGTAGCACTTCTTTCGCAGAAACTCGACTCATGCACCAATCTAAACCTGTAACATGCTCACAGTCAACGAATACCAAACGTAAAAAGAGAAAATAGAAATAAAAGGAAAAAAATTCATAAATTAGCACTACAAACTATTTCGAACACTATTAATTGCCAATCTCTGGCAACGACGCCAAAATTTGACGAGCGCAAAACACACACTTAAATTCTGCTCGCTAATCAAATATAGTAGAGTATAATATCGTATCCACATGGATTAGATTTAAACAGTATTCTCATAGTTTCTAGCTTGATTGCTATACAAGATGATCAACAGTTGAGATCTATAAGATGTTTAACTAAAATTGACTAAGAATCTAAAGCTATTGACTAATGACAATCGAAACAAGAAATAAGCAAAGAAGGTTATCAATGGGAGAAAATATAGTTTTGATAGGATAGGTGTAAGATAATTGTTCAGGATCTTACTCTAGATAGTTCACTTCCAATGTTCAAGTGAGTCTCTCAAATTCACTCAATTATTAGTTCAAACGTTCAACAAAAACTCCTCTCTTGATTAAGTCTTAACCTCACAAGATACAATTTAAGCACGTGAAGATATGCAAGAATGCGTAGTGGATTGGTCTTTAGGAAAATCTCTTTCGATTATTCTCCTAACTAGGTTTAATCAATGATTCAACTAGCCTCTTTCGATTACTAAGAAGAATTAATGAACTCAACCAACAATATAATGCAAAGATATCACAAGTTATGCCTCTCTCGATTACATGAACAGGTGAATATAGATGGAACAATTAAATCATCCAAAACGCTTAAACACATAAAACTAGAGTTATAACACACAAACAATCATCAATACACTAAATCCATCAAAACCCTAAATGGAACTACATATATATGGAGCAATTCATCACAAATAAAATTAAAATATAGGAAAACATAAATTCAATCCAAACTCGGGTCTTGAGTGAGGAAGTAATGATGAAATCCTTGTCTTTGTGTTCTTCCAACTCCTCCTTAGGCTCCTTAGGTCCAAAGTATGTCCAAAGTCCAGAAAATAATGTTTTTCTATGTATTTATACCAAGTAAGATCGGGCTCAGTTGAAATCACTCTTTCCTAGCCGAAATAGGATTTTCACTCGTAAAAATTGCAGAGGCGCGCCGCATGGGACTACGCACCATGCGGGGCATTAGTGAGGAAATCTAGAGAGCTCAACTTCTTTCAAGAAGCCAAAAATACACTGTTGTGGCACACCACGCGCCGCAGTAGTGCAAAATTCTCAAAGTAAGGCTCCAAACTTGATTTTTGATGTCTGGACTTGATCCTCGACCTTAATCCCTTGGGCTTTTACTCGGACTATAAATCTCAAAATAGCTCGAATTAGCTCCACAACATCTACATAATTCGGAATCACTCCTACAAGGCATAAAACACACAATAAGTGAAAAACACTACCAATTAAAGTTCAAACATAAATAAAGTACAGTAAATTATAGTGCAATAAGTGACTAAAATACGAGATTAAAGCCTACCATCAATGTTCTATTGGCTTATGCCTTATAATACTCCCCCGAGTCCATGTGGCAAAGTTTGGAGTTTTGAAAATTGTGTTCTGTCTCAAATTATTTTGTCGTATTTTTGTTTTTACAAGAATCATTATTGAACAGGAGGGTTGGACTATTTTATCCTTATTTATATCTTAAAATATAATCTCTTTTCATTGAATATTTATTCTTTTTATGTATTATCTCCATCATCAAGAATAGTTTTTATTAAGTGTAAAATAGGAATTATTTTGTCTTGAACTTCTAAAATGACAAATAATTTGAGATAACTATTTTTAGAAAGATAATTTGAGACGGTAGGAGTACAAGTGAAAGATATTTATGTGGATATACAACATCATTAAGTTAAAAATTAAAAGGTTAAAGTTGAACGGTTATCAAAATTAGAAAGTTACTCCCTCCTTCCCAACTGATATTTCTTTGGCCACAATATTTTTTATGCCATTTAAATATTTTAAATTTTAAATTATTATGACTTATAATACTTTAATGAAGTTTTAGAGTATATAAATTTTATTTTAAAAAAATAAAGAATTTATGCCTCAGTTGCAGTTAAAATTTAAAAGTTTGACTATCGAAACTCAAATTGTATCAAACAAATTGGGATATAGTAAGTATCATTCTTTGTTGAATGGACTAAAAAAATATTGCTACATAAGTATAATGGAGGGAGTACATATTATATAATATATCACTATCTTGCATATTATGTATCTATCTAGGAAAAATGTAGGGATGTCTAGGGGAGGGTATTACTCGTACCTATACCGGACCATATCGCTCCGGATTAGGGGTAGGGGTGAGGTATTTGGGTAAATGGTAAGAGTAATGGTAGGGTACCGAAAAATATACCCTTAGTACCGGTCCGGTTGGTACCCCTAAGATACCAGACTAGTCCATACCGATACATGTACATGTACCCGTACTGTTACCCTTAAGTTTTTTTTTGTTTTTTTAAAATGTGATCGTTTTTACACCTTAGCCAACAGTTATTTTTTAAAAAAACAAATAGTCGTTGGCAACGGTCAAAAGTGGCTATTTTCGTCTCTCTAGCCCCCTAACAGTCTCCTACCCCTAATTTATATTTTTTAACCTCTAAGTTTTTTCAAATACACTTTTTTCTATTTTAAAACTATAAATGCCCTATGTCATTCTTTCAATTTTCATACAAAACTCTCACATCTCTCTAATTCTCTATCTCTCTCTATCTCTAATTGCAATTAACGCTCTAGCACTCATATTCATTTTTGCATTGATTTTTTATATACTTGTATTGCTATTTATTGTAATTTTAATTATTTATTACTTAAAATAGCTCTTAAACTATTAAAAAAAGTGTGTAATAGATTGACTACGGGTAATGTTAAGGAGGGGGGTCCTTGTTTTGAAGTAAATCCTAACCAGTCCGAGTTTAGGCGTCACATACAACAAAAGTATAATCTAATTTTCAAGGTTTTTCTAGAACAACTGTTAGAAATAATATTTGCAATGATGAAGGAAATGAAGATTTGGTGAAATATTGGAAGAGAAGAAACTTTGGCCTTCCAGAAATAATTCAAGAAGACGACGATGCCTATAATGAAATACCATCTACCGGAGACACCGGGGACGCAAAAGAACAAGTGCTATCAATGTCAAGCGAAAAAGCAATAGAAGTTATTAAAAAATTTGTAAATTGTAATTTTATTTTAGTAAGTATAGAAATAAAAGTATTGAATTTTTTTCATCCATTAAAGTTTGTTTGTATCTAAATATTATTTTATTTTTATTTTTTTAAATTACCCCTAAGTACTGGTACCCCGTACCCTTAAATTCCCTTAAGAAAAGTACCCTTAAGGAACCTTCCCCTTAACCTTTAACCCTTAAGAACTCAGTATCCTCCCCTAGACAGCCCGAGAAAAATGGCCAAAAATACTCTCAACTATGAATTACTTGACAATTTTGCTCCATGTTTGATTTTAGTTTCATATATACTCTTATTGTTGATGGATTAGCTCAGATTGCTCCTCAATTCTAGGAAATAGAATAAATTTGTCCTTTGTTTGAATTTGATAAAAAATATATAGCTCAAAGTATATATATATATATATATA